>VYXD01004260.1:787331-888304 GCA_013397195.1 Hylia prasina | reverse complement strand
TTTTTTTTTTTTTTTCCATTATGTGACGTACAGTTGGTTCCATTTCATCACCAAATATTCTTTCTCGGGTCATAAGAATTTTCAGGGATGGTATTTTTTGGAGTGAGAGATGTGTGGCCATCTAGATAAATGACAGCAGTGTGAAAGTAGAGAATGCTATAAAATTAAATGCGCCCAAAAAGAATGGTAGCGTCAAAATCTTCATACTATGAATAAAGCCAGAAAATGCCAATAACCCTGAAATCAAAGGATGCTAATTCTAAAATGGGCAAGATCACACATCAGTGACAATTTTTTATTGAGAAGATGGTTTAAATGTGAACATTCTTGTCTCATACTTGTTTTCTTTAGTTGAGAGCTCAGTACCTCTTCTGCAGCTTCTGCTAGCCAAGATCCTGTGTCCCAAAAGGGATCTAAAATTTCTAGGTTTTCTCAGAATTAAAAGTAGGGCAAATACAGAAGCAGTCTATCTTCAAAACTTTTGAGAAATCCCTTTTCTAAGAATGTATGTATTATTTAATTTCATTTTATTGTGCTGTCTCATCTGGTACATATATATTCAATGTATCAGTCAGCTTTATCTATTCTAGTTTGTCTAAATTACCCATTCCATGTAAATTTTTCAGATACAGGCAGAAAGGAAAGTATGTGATTTGGTGATAGTTTATAAAGGGATCATCAGAATTAAAAGATTTGACTTCTGATGATTTTATATAGATTTTTGCATTTTAATGTATACAAAGATCTCTTTTTTTACATTCACTGAGAAAGGTTATGTTTTCTATATGGGAGCCATCTCATTCTGGCATGCTAACAGTCAGCTCGCTGCATTTCTTCATTACTCAACCAGGCACAACACTTGGGACAATCCAGTATATTTCTTGTCAGAGTAGCTGAATGTTATTTCACTCTTTAGAAAGAGTTTATCTCTTAGTTTTTATTTTGAAGACAGCTTGGCTCTTAAGCCAAGATCCCAGATAAATTTAAAAGTCTGGTAGCAAAGCATGTGCCCTCCTCACCCTGATTCCACCACCAGCTGAGAGCCAGCTCCTATCAGCTGACTGCAGAGCTGTGTTAGAAGCTTACACTAACAAGTTAGGCTTGTTAGTGGGGCATGATATGTGCAGATTGCTAACTGTAGTTAAGGGTTGATGTCCAGATGTGCTGATGAACGCTAACAGGCTTTAATCTTAATTAGATATTTTAATATTTTAATGAACTAGTAATGCAACTTATATACTTGTTCTAGGTTTTCCCCTGTGCAAAGATTAAAGTACTGTTTATATACTTGAAGCAATTATAGATTACCCGGAGCTACCAAGAGCCATGCCTCATTTTCCAGGCTTTTCTGTGTGTTGACAGAGTAAATAGGTATTTTTGTCTTTGAAAATTCCTGACAAAATGAACTATTTTTAACAGAGGTTCAAGACCTTTTCAGTGAATGGTGTGCTATGTATGAGGAAAGTAATCTTTCAAATGCACACATACTTTAAAAAACATGCCGATTGATTTTCTCCAGTAGACTTATTCTCAAAGAGGGCCATTTCAGACAAGTATTGTGCATCTGGAGGCTAAAGAATAGAAAGAGACTGTAAATCTTCTCTAGTCACATAGCTTTGGATTTTTCCTACTCAGAGAAATCTGGACACTAAAAAGATGGTAGAGTTATCTCCACACAGACTCTGCAAACCTTCTTGTATATTCTGTGTGCAATGATCTGCAGCCCGGATATGGATATGATTGGTTATTTAAACAGCTCCTTGAAAGCCATCAAAGTTTCTGAAAGTTTGCAGCGTGTGTCGTATCTAAATAAGGTAACTGGTCATCAGGATCCAAGATCTGAAGTCACTAATACTTTGAAAAACAAGTCGCTGATCACAGGTTATTGCTCATCTCTTTTCAACACCTGCATTTGCTTTAGCTTACCTTGCAGCTCTTAGTAGGATGGTGATTGCAGATAGCAAAGCCTCTGAGAAGGGAGAAAGGGAATTTAGTTCAGCTTTAAGCTGTTCTGATTCCTTACATTATGGTGTCCCCCATGAGGGAACCAGAAGGATAAGACCATTTTATGCATGCTGATTCTGTCACTTGCAGAGGCTCTAACAAATCATGTAATTTCTATAACTTGGTATTTCTGTATTATTCAGTGTAATTGACAGTGCCAGAAACTAGCCCTAAGCAAATGAAATGCAACACAAAATCTCCTGTAAGCAAGTTAATCACAGTCTAAGTGATAGAAAGCTTGCACTTCATTTCTTTTCCATGTTACATTTGTAGCAGAAAAAATAATTCTTTTTTCTCTCAAAAGACTAGGGGAGCTGTCAGGTGCTTTGGGGCAATCAAAACAAATAGTTTATGCCTCCTGTAAATAAAGATATGAAATGTTTGTATTTGTGAACAAAGGCCAGAGTAACCTCGTAAATTTGACATTGTAGGCTTTGACTCATGGGTTTAGACCACTGACAAATGGGTTACTGCCCCAACTCTCTGCTCTTGCACTTCTCATCAAGGCACTTGCCTTAATATTATGTGGTATATTTTCAGGCTATCTTGCTAGTACCATTTTTGAAGATATCTACTTTAAAAGATTATTCTAATCTTATTGCCTGGAAGCATCTCTTTTTAATTAATATCTGTGTTGCTCAAGATTTTTATTAAGAAGGAAGTCTCTTGGATTTTATACAGCAGTGCCTCTGGGCTTGCTGTTCAAGAAAGTTGTTTAGACACATGATTTTCTGGGTATTTCACCATCCTACCATTAGATATTTCATATCCTTGCCAGTCCTTATTTATTCATCTTTCAACAATGTCTCTTTCTAGTGCATCTTACAAATATATTTTGCACTTTGAATGCCTTCCTTTAAATTTCAGAAAATGAAATTATTTTGTTAGCTTAATTTTATTCTGATGGGGTTTTTTGTTTTGGTTTTTTTTTTCCCCCATAAACCTGTCCAAAGCCTATGGTCACTGTGACTCACTTTTCCTTCAAATCAAAACTTTGAGATTTCATCAAAAATACAGTTTCCAATGGAAAAGTCAGGAGCCACGCACATGACAAATGGAAGCCTGTGAAAAATTCCAAAATTAATATTTGCTATGTAAAGACCATGCATATCTTGCTAAGGAGGCTGGTAAGAAATCTGAGAGATTAAAAAAACACCCCTTTGCTAACAACCTATATCACCATATTTTCCTTTTTGTAAGACTACCAGCTTTTTCCAAGCAGCAAGCACAATTGCACTATTATGCAAATCCAAAAGATTTTCTTATTCCTTAGAAGCTTGAAAAAACTCAGCTTTTCTAGAGGAAATTAAAACCTAGGGTAGCTGTAAGTTTTTACACTTTTCCATGGTAAGTACTCTGTAGCACTTCTTCATTTACATTCATTGCCTTCTTCTTCAAAGACTAAGTTCTTTGAATAAAACCTGTGTCTGGACAAACATTTAAACCAAATGGGCTACCTGTTTACATTATATCATTGCGAATCCTAACTTTTACAGTTCTCTGATTTCTGATCATTTTATGTCTTCAGTAGAAATAAGGTCATGATCCGAAATGTTTGCTTTTGAATAGGTATTGCTTTAATTTTGAAGTTTCTGTGTCTTTTGCTGTGTTGAGAAATTAATATGAATTTGTCATGCTGGTTTGGTGGGGCTTTTTCTTCCATAATTACAAATGTTTATTGCTTACATTCCATACCCAAAGGCTCAAGGTTGTTTTCCAGAGCACATCAGTCATAAACTTATGAATAGATTCGTTTTCTTTATGTCTTCATTAAAACCACTTTTTTTCCTCTTTCTTGCCTGTGTAAGGATACAGCAGTTATCAAAATTTTATGCTTCTGTTTTAATGTTTTACTCTGTGTTTAAACCTATCAGATTACTTAAAACTATAAAGTGCATCAGAATCACTTCTTATAAAAATGCAGCTTGCTAAAGCGTGTGCACACAGAGGCACACATTTTGTGTGGTTGTAAATTGAGGAACAGCTTGAATTTCATCCAGCTGCCTAGACAGTTTAAGTCTTTGGTGCTGAAAACTGTTTTATAGTTCTGCTCATTACTTTTGTTCTTATTTCTCAATTAATTTTGGTGTATTAATGGCTAGTGTTCCATAATCACTCCTCAATTAGAGAAAAATGGAAAGCTGCTCCAGTGTCTCAATTCCAATTTTCCATTGCATGACTTAAAATTCACATACCAACAGCTGGAGTCAGCCCTACAGCTGGTGTGTTCTGTAGGTCCGTGTAACCACACTGGACTTCATGAATTGCTACAGATCAGAAATGCTACACAGGGGCAACAATTAATTTAGACATGGAGTTTACTGTTATAATATTTACTCCAATCAAATTTTTAAGTTTGTTTTTCAGGGTTTTTCACTTGGATACATTTTTGTCAGACTTTACAGACTTGTTAGATAAAATAAAGTTTAATGATCAAGCCTTATATATATGTTCACTATCTTGAAACTGTTGGTGGTAATCCACTGATTTCAGTTCTAAAGTAGTGTTTCAATTTTGAACTGAGAAATGGTCTCATATAAATGTAAAACAAAATTCCTTCTAAAACTGGAGTATCTGTCAGATGAAAGAAGATTACAAATCAATGGGATATTCCAAACCAAAGCCTGGAGATTGCTTTCTGTGTTTATTTCTGGAGTTAGATCAGAATTCATGTTTTAATCAACTTCAAGATATAAGAAAATAATAAAAGGTTCTACAAGGCTGATATTTCCAGGTCTGCTGCAACACCCTTAATGAGGAGCTAATTAAATTTAGTCTTTAACTCCTTCTTATCAGTTCAGGGGTGGTAGGTACTTTTTTTTCATTGTATAAAGACATAAATCCTGCCTCTGTACTTCGGTGGCAGAAGAGCTCTGTAGCCAGACCTGTGCAGGGTTCAGTGGGTAATCCAATATGAAAGTGGTAAAAGCAAAGCACTCAATCTGCAGGTCAGGATGCAACAGGAAAGGCTTGTAGTTTAGCAAGAGTCTATAAAAGATAAAAGCTCTCTTTGACCACAGGCTACTTACATTGATTGGAATTCACTACAGTCCAAGATAGGTTAAAAAATATATAGTTAAAGTGTAAGTAATTTGAACTATTAGAAGTGATTAACTTTCTATATTTAAAATTCTATATCATATTTTTTCTTTTCGCAAGTTTGTTTCCTCTTTTCAGCAACATGCTTTAATGTGAAGAAAGCTCCATACTTTGTGAACAGAATTCGTATTTTTCTCTAAACAGCTGCTTTTTTTTCTTCCCTGTAGTAATATAAAAACATGGGGGCAGATTTTACTACTGTATTGCCTTTTCACTCAAACCTTTTATTTGAAAGCTATATTTAATGCTTTCGATTTTATATTTGGTATTTTTCCTAGTTATCTGGGGGTTCATTTCCTCTGTTGGGATTAGGGAATGCTGTAATAAAGCCATCAAAAAATAACCTCTTAAGGAAGACAGCAATATTTTTTTTTTCTTCAGGCATAAGTAAGACTTGGATTTCAACACTTTTATCATTGCCCTTTACTGTTACCTTAACCTTAAAACATAATGTGATATCCTGACTACCTGAAATCAAGCTATCAGTGAAATTCTACAATAACTTATATTTATATCTATCTAGATACTCATGACTGATAAGAAACTTCATTATTCTGTTACTGAAGTAATGAAGATGAAGTGTATAAGGGGCTCAGAAAAGTTTTCTTGCTGTTCTCAAAAGCAGTAATGGAAAAAGGAAGTGTTAAATTCAGGCTAAATCAGAGCAAAATAGTAATACAGCAATAAGCACCAAAAATGATAGTTTTGAGTTCAAAAGTTATGTTGTTGCTGATATCGCCCTGCTATTATTCTTCTCTATCTAGACATTTATTGCTACTAGAACATAGTATCAAAATGCTTAAAAGCTCTTGACAAAGTATTGAATTAAGGAGGCAGATGAAAAGGGGTGACAGGGATACATACATGAGGAATCCAATGCAGTTTTATTTTTGAAACTTTCTGAGCAGTTACTATCTTGCACTGGACTGACAGTAGTTCCTTTTACTGAGGTATTTTCTGTATAAAAGAATACATCAAAGCATCTCCAATGCTCCATGAAAATACTTTCGTAAGACTGCATACAAATAGTTGTCATTTCAAATCATTATTACTTTCACTCTAAATAACAATGCTCAATACAGAAATTCACAGAGCACAGTATCATAATTATAGTTGGCTGAGAGACCAAATAGTCAGAGTTAGCAGTTGGAGGAAAAATATTTGTGCAACCTGTTAGAGTTGTTTAATCTTATCCATGAACCCCACAACTGTTGGACTATAGAAAAAACATAGAGGAGAAAGAAGCTAAATGTATCACTGACTAATACATGTAATTCAGTCAGTGGCTTTCCTTTAGACTGAAATCAAGGACAGTCATGGCAGCTGTATTAAATCAAGGTTTGTATATGCAGAAAGCTCTTGTTAATTTACTTTTCTTCAGTGTGTTTGCAAAATCGACATTTGTACTACATGATGCCCTTCTGGCATCACGTAGTACAAATGGAGGAATTATGTCTTACTCATTCTCTAATAATTAACTCTTGCTTATAGATATTGCATGAACGTGTTGGGTCGTGTCTTTCTGCCTGAGGAAGTTAGTACAACCCTCTTCCACTTAGTACAAACTTAGAGAAATACTCCACATGAGTGCTTCAGGTTTACTCCTAAAGCAGTTGCACTTGGTCTCAAATAGCCTGTTGTGGACAACTTCTAAGCTCTTTCTGGTGGGCTTTGGGAGATATAGATGATTAGATATAGATATAGATATAGATATAGATATAGATATAGATATAGATATATAGATATAGATTAGATATAGATATAGATATAGATAGATATAGATACACACAAATATATATGGTATTGTCACAGTTCAACCCCAGATAGTGACTAAATACCACACACCTGCTTGCTGATGAGCATGTCAGCATGTATGATACCCCCATCCAGTGGGATGGGGAGGAGAATTGGGGATAAAAAACCCTAAAATTCATGGATTGAGATAGAAACAGTTTCATCATTTAAACTGCTACTAGTATTACTACTACTACTAATAATAATGATAATAATAAAGGAGAGGAAAAAAGAGAGAAAAGACAAGAAAAAAATGAGCAGTACACAATACTATTGCTTGCCACACACTGACTGGTGTCCAGGCTGTCCTCAAGCTGTGACCAGCCCCTTTGAGCCCAGTTTATACACTGGGCATGGCATTCTATGGAACAGAATATTCCTTTGGTCAGCTATCCCAGTATTGCATGGAAATGGAAAAGTCCTAGACTTAGGGCATGCACTACTTAACAATAACCAGAACATTTGTGGACTACCAACATTCTCTTATTGAATCCAAAACACAGCATGTACTAGCTGCATGAAGCTAGTACTACTAGCTTCTAAGAAGAATAAATTCTATCCCAGTCTAAACCAGTGTATGCAATTCAGGCACACTCAAGGCTCTTTTCTGCAAATGTGGCAGTATGCACTGGAGAGGTACCAGCATGGAATCCTGATGGCCAGTTATACTTAGGATTCAAGTGTGAAATTTTGGTGTGGGTATTCTGAGGAAATGCTCACTCCCCTCTCCTAACACAAGGCAGCTGTTAGGCAAGACAGAAGCAATTTAGTAAATGGTAAAAGGTAAAGTATGTCAAGGTAAGAGACAAAGTAACTTTCAGAGTGAATGGGAAGCAGAGTTGAAAGTTACCGCTTTTTATCTTCCTCCTGGGGAAATGATCTTACATCCAGTATTTCATTCTGGGCAGCCTGAATAATCTGTGTAGTCATTGACAGGAAACAGTAATATAATATTAGACATTGCAGTATATTCTGCCTGAAAATTTCAAAGTATCTTCTATTGAGGATATAAATCTAAAGTACCTATCTTTCTTTTCTAATGCCTTAGGTCTAAATATGTTCTGTTTTCCATAGAGAGCATCTATAATTTAAATGATTTACTCTATGCATAAAGAGTGTGAATTCTCCAAGTGTTCCTGCTTTTATTTCTCAAAGAAAGCTCTTAGAAAAAAAAGCAACTTAAATATACAGTCATTCAAGGTGTGGGCAGAATCACTGAAGTACTGCTTCACCTTAAAACTATCAACATAGAAACACATTATGAAAACAACAAAGTGACTGCTGAGTATATGAACAATATTGAGATGGCAGTGCAAGATCAGTCACTTCTCGCAGGTCTTCAATATCAAACCAAAGACAGAGTTTGACTAAGATTAAGGTTACCACAACTAGCAGGATACAAACATTTGTATTTTCAAGTGGTGACTAAGTCAGTGTGTAGGGGTTATATTTTATATCCATACTATGTTAGAGCAGTATTTTCTTCTGGCATTGTGCTGCAGTCATTTTTCTTGTGACAAAAGCTTTTTGGGGTATGTGCAAATGCCTCCCATTATCTATAACACAACACTGCTAATTGTGCAAAATATGCAGATGCTACAATTTCTTGACTTCAGCTATAAATTCACTAGTAATTGGGGAGAGAGGTGGAATAAGAAAACTATAAGTAGAGCTCTACAAAATGCATCTTACAGTATGGTATTTGTTTCTGCTTATGTGTCTGTTGCACCTTCCTATCTCTTCTCTTTCCCCTTTAAAATGGGACTGCATGGACATCTGCAGTTTTCTGAGAGTTAATTACAGCTCCCAAAAAAAGAAGATTGTTTTATCATTAATTATATATTAGGATTTTTTAATTTCTGCCATTCTTTTAGCTTTGTGCTCATAATTCATTTGAAAAGAATGTTCTGAGACTAAGTAGTTGACTTTTGGAGGAAGAAAATCCTGAGGATACTGAGGTAAAACAAATGGTGGCAATAATGAACTGTTAGGACTTGCAGCAAAAGTAAAGACCAACTCATCTCCTGCTGCAGGTCTCAAATAGAATTCAATGTGATCCAGACAAAACTTCCTCTAAACTGGGGATAGATTACCTTGAACAAAAGTTAATCAAATCTTTAAACCTAGTTTAAAAGTCTCCGTATTAAAAGAGAAAATCTGTGTCCCTTTTCTCCTTCACAGTTTACACCACCATGTGGAAAGAGGCAGCTTGGTTTCTAATACCCCGTGTTTCAATGGACTGTATATTACTTTCTAAGCATTTAGGGAGCTGTTGCAATTCCTATTTTCCTCTTACCCTTACCAAGGCATTGTTAGCCCATTGTATATACACTGGGTTTTATTAATTTCCTGGGGTACTGATATGTACAGAAAATCCTTTCTTACTGAAATCAATGGTAGCAAATTTCATGGAAATCAGTGAATGGAGAACACTAGGACGTTTTGTATGCGAGCAATGGTCTTTGCAGCAGAAGGTTCTATACTGAATGGAATTTTATTTTGTGTCTCATTTGCCTTATAGTACACATGCAAATGCTGACCTTTTGACAGAGGTATACATATATATTACATGAATATGAGAAAGACTGATAAAATTTCTCTTTTGATTTTTTTGCACAAAGCAGTGCTTATAATTGATTTTCTTTTAGGCATACAGTGTCCAAAGCATGCATTTGAATTGTACACACAAACTCTGCAATTGAACATATAAAAGAGAACATTGCTCAGGAAAATATGGAAGAAAGCAATGGCCTCAGTTTTTTTAATTGATTAGTTTTTTATTTTTTAACTCCTGAGGCAAAAATATTGTGTAGTCTTTTAATTAAAAGTAATCTGCATTTCTTTTGTATTTTCATCACAAAGTGGTTTGTTATAGTTATTCAAATATAAAGAAAGGCAATGAGGTGATACCTTAAAGATTTCCACATAATTCCTAGCCAGTCTGTCATGTGAAGGAGGGCTTTACTTTACAGGCCAGGTGTTAAGCACAAATCTGTGTCAAATGTGCAAGGATGTTGCTCATTATTCAGTTTTTATTAATTTCTGCAATTAATTTTTTAAAGCCTTAGGTTTTTAATTTTCTGGGTCATATTTCAGCGCTTCTTTTACTTTTCCAGTTATAAAGTAAAAATTCATTGAACATTTTTGTCTGTTTATATATATAAATTTGTAACTTCATCTGTACTTTTCTATGATTAATGGGCTCTAACCAGTTTTCTTTTAATAATGAGGTAAATCTTTCCTCTACCATGGCTGTCTTGTAAAATGAAGCACACTAAATTAGGCATCTTTCTCTTGTTAATGATTCATATTCAGCTATTGACATGTAAAGTCCAGATGGTTGACTTCCTGACTATCCTGATTCATTCTTTTGAATTGCACCAGTTTGCCTTTTGTCATGTATTTTTTTCCATTTGTAAAGGCTTTTGTTATTTATCTGCATGTAGTGAATAAGGTTACATATTATGGAACTTAATCAGTTCTATGGTCTTTAATAAAATTTTCTTCAGATGAAGCAGCACAGTACCTGTGTAGGAATCCTGTAGATTACTCCATGATATCTCAGGAAAACCTGATGGAATAGTACTATTTCCTCATGTATTTACTTCAGTGAAGCTATCTCAAATATTAACTCTGATGAAAATATGCTGAATCTAATGAAAAAAATATTTAGTGTACTTGAATTTTACATTGATTTTATAGGCCAAGGAGATTTAAGGGAGACATAATCATAGTTTAGATGCAGTGCAACAACAATTGCATGTGCATTACTAATTTTAACTTGTGGATGGTTCTTCTGTAAACTTATTTATGGGTTTTTTTGTTTGGTTTTGCATATTTTGTCATTTACATGATGCTATGTCTCATTCTTTTATACAGAACTCTCAGTAGACTTTATTATTAAATGTGTCATAAATCTAAAGCCATTATTGGCTGTCATTTTACAGAGTATTTGTCCCTCCTAAGAGACTAAGAAGAGTGTGACAATAGAAAAATATATCCTATGGTAGCAAATTCCAATACCATCCATCACAGTTGTTTTCTTTTTTTTTCATTGGTGAAAAAGTTGATGTTGTCTTTGAGGTAATTTGCTTAAGTGCTAAATCACAGTGCACACGTTTTCGTAAGATACTTCAATAAAAAAGTACAAAATGTATTCCATAATCTCTAATATCGTTCAAACTTCCTCACAACCATGGTGCAGATGAGTAGAATTGCATTTTGGGAATTCTGCATCTGGGAACACTGTGTGATAAGATAATTATGGGTAAATTGAGCATTTTTGATACCAAAGATAGCCTTAGAATGAGAAAGAATAAAGAGATAGCCTATATTTAGTTTCTTCAAATGAATATTCCATTCTGTATTGTAAAATAATGGTGGGAAATTATAGTTTTAAAATGACTTTGAAAATGTCTTTGATTATGAATTCTGATTTTATATAAAATTCCAGTGTCAAACAAGGTTGTTGATATCTTTGAATATTAATATCTAAAAATCTAATTCTATTTTATATTTGCCGATGTTAGATTACAGAAAATATTCATACTAAACTTCAACAATGAGGAAACATCAAAACTTTCATCACAGAACTTAAACTTCAGTAAAGATATTTTAAAGATAGCTTATTTTGTGTCATAGTCTTTGTTGTTCATTTGCTTTTTTTTCCCATGAGACTTCTAAAATATTTATTGCTGCTGCCATAAAGATAGGTATATTAGGTTTAATTCCTAAATGGAGAATGTTGTTTTCCTTTTGATATGTGGCCCTCCAGATACGCTGTCCATCTTGAGTGGGATTTAGAGCCGTCAAAACACATCTGAAAATATGAATTTATTCTCACGTTCAGTTCTTATGAAAATATTGGTTTTGAATAATGTACACACAATAACATTTTTATGGCACATGTTAGTGATGGTCCAGAAGAATTCATAAATACATGAAAAATGGTTTTGTGATACAAATTGTAGATTCAATTCTATTGTTTACTATTTTTTAGAATATAATAGATAATGCTAAGAATCCATAGATAGCGTTGTTGCTATTCTCTGTGCTTTGGGGAAAAAAATCATCACAGCTAAAATGCTGTAGATTTAGGGAGTAGGGGAATTAACATGGCTAACATTTGCTGATACATTTTACAAGCCATTTAGGACAAAGCAGATAATCCATGAGAACAAACTCTATTATTCTACATAAATATATTTAGATTCCTAAAAAACAGGAAAATGTGTAACTTACATGAAATAAGTCTTTTAAAAGAATATTGTCTTAGTCATATTTGATTCAGATATGCACAAAACACTATAAAATGATGTGTTTTCTGGGGAAAAAAAAAGAGCCCTGAGCTGCTGTTACCTTTCTCAATAGGTACAGGTCACATCAGTGCTGATGGCAGGCGCAGATACACTTGTAGAAGCATAAGAGCCTGATCCCTAAAGACAGTGTCTGTAAGTCCTCACTTACACTTTTGCTAAGCTGCTTTCAGTGAAGCTTGTCAGTAATTCTTGTACCCTTCAAATAAAGCCTTGACTCAGTTTAGGATTTCAGTATCCTTTGGCATGAGCACACATTCCTGGAAGCCGACAGCTAGTGTGCAAATCTCGTTTCCCATTTGTTTTTCAATCAGTCAAGCTTGCAATCAAACAACAGAATTATTTTCCAGTGTTTGCTGACCAAGAATATAAAGGTCAAATAGTGTTTAAAGAGAGGAGAAACAACTGTCTTAAGTTAATTTGACTATGGTTTATTAACTGTATAAGAAGTTAATGACAGGAAAGTACTTTTTTTAAACTATAGAAAATCTTATGAAATAAATATTCTTGTGACCATAGTGAAAATTCACAGATGAAAAGTTTTGTCTTCCTTTCTCTTTACCATTTACAGACTATCTGTATTAGCACAAGAAGTAACATTTTTTTCACTGACCTTTTTAATTCATTACATTCAGGTTTGTACTTTTTTTTTCCTACTATAAATGTAATGTTGCAATTACTAAAGTCAGCAGTTCCAGTGGAAACACTGGTGAACTCATTAAGTGCACTGCCAGGTGGTACCAACCCCAGATCTGGATTGTGAGATATAAATAACTCTTTACAGAAGAATTGCTGTCTAACAAATTACCCATCTTAGACAAAGCTAAACTAGTATCCTGTGATTTGGTTTTCTACTTGCTAGCTGCTAATGTGTGGAACAAATGAGAAAAGTATATGCCCCTTCCTAGCAGGTATCAGTCAGGTTAATGACTGCCTGACTCCTAGAAGCCTGTTTGACAGGTGTCCATACAAAATAGAATTTAAATGCAAGAATGCACTCTAATACTATCTTTCTGGGTTTTTTTTTTCTGTATTATTCCTTTTTATAACCAAGCTATTTGCAAAGAAAAATGGGATTCCTTGACTACTAGATTTCTGCATCCTCTGAAATTTCCATATTTTTTCCTGTGGATTTTAAGAAGCACCTAGGAAAGAAGTAATACAGAACAACAGCAAAAAGTTCACATGCAGCAACAGCAACAAAGTGGGGGAGGAGAAGAGGTAAAAAAGAGAGAAAGTTTTACTCCTTCTCATGAGTCAGTGTTTTGGAACTCAAAAGTGCTGGAAGTTCTGCTGTCAAGTACAGATGTAATAAATTTCATTTGATAGGCTTTGCAGAACACTTAGAAAATTGCCACCTTTATGAGTTTTGATACTCTTGTGCAGTGCATACTTTTTATTTACAACAAATCTTCTATTTCTTCTGCGTTCTTTTGGGGGTTAGAATATGTCTCCTATATTTGTATTTTTATAGTTTTACAGCTAAAGTCTAAATCCTACCTTAACTGACACAGCCCTACCTTAGATGTAATGCAAGAACACTGAGTTTCAGAAAGAGAGCATGTTTTATATGTACTGTGTGACAGATGAATGTGGATGTTCTTGGCTAGCATAATTTTGTAACAGAGAAAAGCATGAATGGCAGTCAGTACAGTTTTGAACTTTGTAGAAAGGTGAAAGAGTTTATGTTACAAGTATCCAGATGATTCACTTCATTTATGAAAAATCATTTATGAAAAATTGTGTCCTGCAATGCAGTACTCATATAGATTGGACGTCTCTTGCCTTCTTGCCTTGAAAATATGTCTTCTATTGTAGAAACCATTCACACGCGCTTAGAGAGCTATGATCACACTGAATTACAGGTGATGGCAAATTATTTTTCCCACAATGTGTTTCTAAAGTTTTGTGGTATCAATCTCCTTTCCAAACAGAATAGAAGAGTTGCATATCTTCTTTGAAGGGTGAAAATGCATTAGCTCAGACACGCAATGTCTTTGAAATAAGAAATTCTTGAATGAGTTAAGTCTGAAATGGATGTTGGTGTGGGCTTAGGCTCAGCCTAACTCAAGAAGCATTAGTATAAACTGTACTCATGGCTGCAGCAAGCAGCTTGGGGATGTTGACTGAGAGGTGAACCTCAAAAGCAAAAAGAGGCCAAGTAGATCCAATGTAAACAGTTTTGATGTAATAAATAAAAAGTATAAAAGGAATAGTCCTTTAAAAAGGGATAATAGCAGCAGAAGTGTTGAAATAGCTATTAAGAGTGTTATATTTTCTTTGCATAAACTGTGATTAATAAAAATACTACTATCACTCCTATGGACATACCTCACATAGATCTTATCTAGTAGTTTTAGTGTTTTGACTGAATTGTCACTCCAAGTGTTCATTTAAGAGTTTTTGTTTTGGAAGGTGCTTAACTATCTACTCCGTTATTTTGTGGCGATTCTTGTTTGAGTGATACCATAAGCTGTTTTTCATTTTTCTCATTGGTGTTGTGATAATTGCAATTATATCTGAAGGTCAAAATGGAACTTATACATAATGTAAGTGGGGAAAGAATGCTAATACTGATTGAAGAATGTAATTTTGATTGTCATTGTTGTAGAATGCTTGTAATTTACTTGCATAGAGCTGGTGAAAAGTTACCACAGGTGGGATGGGAACAAACCCAAAAATATAGAGAATTTTGATCTTTAATTTACATCTAGAAACACATAAGTCCTTTTTAAAGGAACTACATCAATTTGTCCAAACTTATTATAAGGAAGTGGAAACTTTTTCTTATGTGAGAATTAGGAACAATCGATATTAACATTATTGTCTGATCCTCAAAATGTTCCATGTCTTTTGCAGTCTCCCTGTCTTAGAATTGATAACATACTTGCCTTTACCAGATATTGTCATGAACGAATAAGGGAAAGTAAAAATATATCTATTTTCACACTTCAACATCAAGGTTAGCTTAACTTCTAGACTGGCATTTAATCTCTGTTGTCTTGGCTTGTATAAGCTTCCTAAATGTTTTGAAAATATGCTGAAAGTTCATGTAGTTTTCTTTACCTTTCTTCTGAGAGCACAGCTCTTTAATGGCAGTTGCCCTGACCAGGAAAGTTGTGGAACTCTAAATCTTTATATTTTACCCTTGGCTACATCATCTTTTATATGAGTGGTGTTCTGATCAAAAATGCTGTTTGCTTCTTTCTTGCAAATTAGTTCATTTTTCATTATGTTTCAGTCAACCATCCATCTTGGTCTTTATCAATGATAGAAATAGCATTTGTACAGTGCAGAAATAACAATTTTATATAAGTTAATCCAAAATAAATGGTAGCTATGTGGCATTAACATGACAAAAAGATTGTCGTGTTGGAATTCCAGTTGCAGTAATTTCTGGTAAATACCTAAAGATTTCAAAGCAACTGCTTTGGTTGCAAAGTATGGTTTGGGTCAATATTTTTCAGTAAATCTCATCCCAGATGGTAGCGGGGAAAATTTTCATATCTTGATTGTGAACTAGGTGTGTTTTCTTTAAGGCTTAAACTGTGTAGTGAATGGTTGATTGAACACTGGATTTCAGACTCAATACATTGTTTAAGCATTATCATAACCTTTGAAACTTTGCTAAAAATACATTTTTTGATTATTCCAGTTATCACTGTGATGTGCACTCTTTATATGTTGTCTGGTAAAATACAGTTTCAATTAACAGGCAGGCAATACTGGAGGGGTGAAATAAACTTCCATATTTTCATATTTGTAGAAAATTCTACTGTCTGCCTTGCAGAGAGTGTGCCTTTAGGAGACACTGTATCTCCTAAAACAAATCACAGAGACTGGAATAAGTAATTTTGTATCCCTGACTGGTTTCTGCAGCCTGTCTCAGAGTAATGCACCAGAATATCTACACGCTGTGCAGAGAGACGTGAAGTCAGGAAATGCTCAGCACGGGGATGTGTTTGAATTCTTATTCCTGAGAAGAATTTAGTGATTTCTCATGCAGAATGTGGAACCTGTAGTGTCTTACTGAGGACAAGCAGCTGTGCATGTTCCTTGAAAGAACAAAGTAAGTATTTTAAGAAACAGCTGTTAAGACAGATGTGATGCTGATTTACATTTTTGTTGCCTTTCAGTGATTCCAGCCTTTATCTGGGATGTGGGAAACCCAGATTCATAATCTCCTTAACCCTAAGGTTAAAATTTGTCCCTTTCAGCTCTGTAGACATAGAATGTATCTCTCTACTGAATTTTTCTGCTTAACAAGATACTTGAAACTGAATTTGAAATAACCAAATAACCAAAAGAGGGAATTTTTTTTTCATCTCTTTTTCAGAAAGTCATATTATAAAATAGTTTTCAGAGGAGTTAGTTAATTATTTGAAAGCTTATGTGATAAACTTCATGAAGTATTAAGAGATTGGTAGTTCTGGCAGTGATGATATAGGAATTAGCATTATATATCGAATTACAATGTGTGAATTATTTCATCTGGATAAATTGAAATTTCATAACTCAGCAAGCATTTGTATTTTTCTGGTGCAGGACATAGTGGTTTGCTACAGCAGAACTGGTTTCAGGCAGTAAAAGACCAACAGAACCTATAAAACTGTAGATATTATATGTATTTGATTGTTGCACAGAGTTTAAACATTATTTTGGCCACAGACTGATTTGCAAAGAGTTTTAATTTTCTAATACTAATAGAGATAGATGTGCATTCACATGCAGCTTAAGAAAAATCATTAGATGTACTTAATTAGGTTTATTATTGTGAGCAAAAGGATATAAGTTTGAAATTCAGAAATTAACAAGTCACTTTCACCTGCTGTCACCTGATGTTATTGAATATAGCATCAACTAGCCTCAGTAACACCTCCATGTCTGAAAATCAGTTTTTCATGTGTAGTTGCAGCTCAAGCTTAACAATGTAGCTTTCAAGTAAACAAAAGACATCAAATGTAAAATATAGTTTGTATATCTGTGTAATGTGTACTGTGCTGATAAAAGTTGGTGATGTGTTGGTCGTTTGTTGAGATTTTTTTAAAATTCACACAATTCTTTAGTAGAAGATACTTCTTTACTCTTCATGTTGTTTTAATTTTCATTCTTTTTTTTCTGCTTTATGCATTCCTTTCCATAGAGATTTACTCCATAGCTTATTTAACTAGACAAGGGAGAAATAAAATTTAGGGTATTGTAGAAATTTTTTTTCTATCTTCAAAATATATACTACCAGGAAGGGTTAGTCAACTCCATCTTAGATGGCATCACCCATATTTCAAATATGCCCTGAAGTGAAGACTTTTTGGCCCAAAGAACGCCTAAACACTGTGTGCATGTAGTTTGTGGTTACTGTAACAAATAAGTTCAATATCTGTTTTTAGTGTGCTGTTGTCCATACTATCTTTCTTTAAATACACTTGACTTTAAAAAAATACGAATTCCTGAACCCTATTAAAAAGATGTAAGACTGGAAAGTTTTACCACAGTGCACACATAACTGCAGATGGAGAGCCATGAACTTTTTACTTCTTTTTTATCTGGCTACAAGACATCTCAGGGGAGGTACAGAAAGGTTCCCAAGACCGTCAAAGGCACCCTCCTGTTTTGGGTGTGTGCAGTTCAGAGAGACAGCAGCACTCCTCATGATGCTGAAGCACAGCATGAATTCACACCTTTCTTTAGCTCTGGCTGGTGTGTTTGATCTCTCATGTAGAATTCAAAGCACATTTTTCCCAAATTTTGGTAAGAAAAAGCACTGTTTGCCATAATTGGTTATTATAATAAAAAAAATACAAAAATATATGAGCATTCTTTAAGTCAGTTGCATTTAAATTGAAGTATACTTTCTAATCTTTAGACTGTTATTTGTAGACACTACACAGTGATAAGGAAATACCTCATCATGATGTTAAATATGAAGTTTGGGAATATCTAAGCCGCCAGAAAAATGTCAATATCCTGATGTGACATTCACAGAGCAGCATCTTGTTTGAATTACTAAACAGCTGTCTGGACTGTCAATGACACAGTTGAAAATATTTGACAATAAGAAGAACTTCAAACCTTTATAAAAATAATTTAGTTATGTCCATGTACCTTATTTAGGAAATTTCTGCTTGCTGTAATGAAATTGTGCATATGTATTTTAAAATCACCTTTCAAATATCAGTGTCAGAAAGATAATTCTCTCTCTCTTCTCACCTCCTGTTCTCCCCTTCTGGAAAAGATACCTGATGTAAAAATGTAATGTCACCTTATATTGTCTGACAAATCTCATGAGGTAATATGAAGTGATAAAAGTATAGTCTTTGTATTTTTATGCTATTTTGACATTTTGTCTCAGTGACTGGTATTTTAGAGCAGATCTCTTGCAATTCTTATTGAGCATTATTTTTTGTTTTTCTGCAAATGACAGTATGATTTGACTTTTTAAGAATTTCATCTTTTCTTACAATACAACACCAGATGCATTGCCTTCTGTATGGTGGAAAATCTGTGTATCTAGTTTCCCCTATATTGATTTGTATCTAAGCCTTTTTCAATACATTTTGCTTTAATTTTTATTATAACATCTTGCAGTGCAATCAAAAGTCATGCTTGTAAAGATATTTTACCCTAATTTGAGACAGTACAAACAACCCCAGTCAATAAATAACACTAGCTTGCACTGGACTGCAGAATATATTGGGAATATATGCACCATGGTTTTCATATTCCACTTCCAAAATATTATGTAAATAGACAAAAAAAGAAAAGAACACTTTATCATTGGATTGCAAAAACAGAATAACTAACTTTACCATCCTGCAGTTCAGAAATTAGCTGAATTTCATAAAAAGCTTTAACAAGCTTCACAAATCTGAGATCTGAGAACTCTGATCCTTCCACTTCAAACACATGGGCCTGTAGCACTTGATGTAAAGGGAGAGCTTGTTAGCTGTTGGCAACAGAAGTCCTTTCTGAGCTGTGCCAGTCAACAGGGGACAATTTATGCAGACAAGCATTGTGCATAAGCCTAATGCCATTGAAGGCAACAGCAAAACACTGTTGTGACATTATGATGATCAGCACAGGGCACAACACAATTGACAGAAGTGGCTGGTGAGCAATTATCTGTTTTCATGGGTTTTTCTGGCTCGTAAAATGAGAGCATTTGAAAAGATAGTAATATCCTGTGTGTGAACCACGACAAAACAAATCCCTATTTGACCAAGTCAGAATATCACATTGATTTTATGTGAATTTTCTTCATATTTAGATATAACCACCAAATAATTATTTATGTCTTAGGAAAAACAAGTTTTTCAGCCCAAACACAAATGTAATACAGGATTCCTTTATAGGTAAGTGCAAACTTATGGACAAGAATAATCAGTCAAGCTGCATAAAGCTTATAGCTGAAGGTCATGGCTAAAACAAACACTGACACCAACATTAATACACTCATTAAAAGAATAGATTTAAAGTCAGTGTACAATTACTTGTATCGTCAAGTGAAAATGCAAAACTTGCATTTATATTCTCAGAGGTAGTGAACACTTTTAGTGAAAGGGTGATTATTCATATATCTCAATTTGGAATGTGTCTATTTACTGATAAAGCATCCAAACAGTATTCTAGGTTTTAAGCAAGAGCAATCACAAGTGGATAAAAATCCATAGTTTCCTGTGAACAGGTGATATCTGTCTATTTACAAGGCATAACAGAGTTAACTCATGTTATGAGAGGATGATTCACAGTCATATTTACTTGATTTCTAAAATCAAGTCTGAAAGTATATTCAGTAAAAATAGATACAATAATAGGTTGGCATTTCAGGTTAGGGTTTGCTAGTTTATAATTCTCTCCCTTTACGACAAAATATATTTCACAGCCACCCACTAGTATTTTTTATTTTGATTAAACATAGATTTAGAGACCAAATTTCTCACTCATCTGTTGAGTTCTGTCTGTATGCTAGATGAACATGGAAGTAACTAGATATAGAGAACACATTTTATTTGTCCCAAGGAAAAATTCAGTTACTGAAAATTTTAATTACTGAGGTTTTAGATAGTTTTTATGTAATTTTGAATTTATATTTCAAAATTATGTTTTATCTGTATAGCTAATAAACTGTGCACTGTGATATCCATGGCGCTTTTTCAGTAGTGAAACTGTTGTTGTGTTGAAAAGCCAATGATAGAACTGACTGCTGTTTTCACTGCTTTTTTTTTTTTAATTTAAGAAATTAATTAAAGACTTCATAGGAGACTTGAACATGATTTCATTACCTAAAATGTGAACTTACCTATTTTGAAGTATTTTGAAGTATTGAAAAATACAGACTATGTTGGACACAGAATTGCTGATAATGCTGTGTGGGTAATGAAAAGAAAAAACAGCTCTCCTTGGATCTGCCTGTTGAGTATATCTAACAAAGCCAAGGATCCAGCAGCTGGATTTTGTTGAAGGATTTCACAATCTAACCGGTTTAAAGTGATTAAAGCAGGCTGGAACCAGACCCCCAATGGATCCAACTGCCGGGCTCCTGTAGGAGGCAGTGCAGCCCCAGGGACTGGACCTGGACAGGGGCTGGCCGTGCCACAGGCTGGGAGCTGGGCTTTTCCACAGGCAGAAACAGGACAAAAGAGCAGTGCGGAATCAGAGAAGGAGATCAGCGTAGTGTTATCCACCTTTCTGCTCAATCAGGGTTATTTTAAGCTAAAAAGCTTCCTCTCAGTGATTTTTTGTTGTTGTTTTTTGTGGGGTTTTTTTTGGTTTTTTTGTAGTTGCAAATTAAAATCTGAGTATAAACTACAAGGGGACTGAGTATTCACAGGAGCTGGAAGACTGAACAGAAGACACATAAACCATGTAAACTGATGGAGAATGGTTCTTTTTGTGAATCCCAATTGGATGTGATACCAGGCTAAATCTTTTTATTAGATGCATCTGAGAACTAATCATTCATGGCCTGAAAGGCTTTCTAGGGCTCTGATAGAGGTAGTGAAATCACTTTCTTTTTCTGCTTAAACTCTAATTTCACCTTTATGGGTGCCAAATGCAGAAATAACTGCCACAGATGTCTTAAGATTCATGAGAGCAAAGAGGGACCTAGACAATGTGTCTTCCTGATTAGGATGAAAGAAGGAGTTTGGGTTTTAATTTGTATCTATGTGCTTTGTCTTCAAGAGAAAATGAATAGAAGTGTTGAGAACAAGAGCCAAAAATCTCTCTGGGGATTGGACTCATTGCAAGGCTGAAGTCTTACTGCTTTGTCCTCCTTGCCCTATCTCTGCAGTTTCAGATCTTGTAAAATAATTTTAATGGACAACACAGCCAAATGCTTCCACAGTTTTGTATAATAATTGAGTATGGAAAGGAGCTCCAGAATTTTTGTTCAAGCATTTGCTCAGAGCAGGTCTCATTGAATCAAGTTTCTCACATCCAGGTCCGCTTGATTCTTGAACAGTTTAAGGGTACTCCAAAGCTACTCTGGAGAAATTGGACAAATGGCTCTGGTATTTCACCCTCTATAGTAGTATAGCATTTTTTACTGTAACTTACCCAACTAACTGTTGTTTTTTATTCTACATCCATGTCAAAAAAAAAAAAAAAAAAACCAAAAAAAACCCCAGACAACCAACCAAAAACAAAAAAAAACCCCACAAAACACCAAAAAAAACCCCAAATCAGGAAAGCTTTAACCAAACAAAAAAATGTATAGCTTTAAAAATAAAGCTATAATTGAGCAAAGAAATGTGATTAAACATGCATGTGCCTGTGCATGCTGTTTTGGTAGCTTAGTACAGTTGGTATGGGGACAAAGTAAATTCCAGGTCTCTGCAGCTAGATACTTCTGTCTGCTGTTGCTGGGAAAAGGAATGAGGAGAACAAGATGAGAACATGCATAGTTAAAAGAATTCTTAATCAACACCAACACAGACTTTCCATAGCTCTGTGCCCATTAACACCCTGACCACCAGCAAGATCTTGGTTTGATTGGAGCTTTGTTTTTGTTACAGAGATAGTCTTTTACTGCCTTCTGAAGTTCCCCAAGTCAGAGATACATGGAATGAGCAAAGGGCAGTTAATACCTTGCAAAGCTATCAGGCTTTCTGAGGACTCATTAAAAAAAAAAAAAAAAAAAAAAAAAAAAAAAAAAAAAAAAAAAAAAAAGTAGATACTGATAAGTCAAAATTCACTTTACACTCACTTTATAGTATAACACCTAATAACCTGATGATACCAGCTAGGTTTAATTAATGTTGGGCCTTTGTGCAAAGCCACAAAATTGGTAAGCTAGAAGAATAACTTTCTTTAACAGTTAACAAGAATGTGCACTTTTGCAAAAATGCTTTGTAGCAATAATGATTATGGTTTGGTTTTTTTAATTTTAAAATTGCCTATGAAGTATATTTCCTAATTACTTTTAAGTATTTAAAATATGCATACAAAGAAATTAGCTTTTCTAGAGCAATAATTTTGCAGCAATAAAATTGTTTCCTGCAAATTACCCAACAAAAAATGCTATTGCATTTAATTGAGTGGATTTTTTTTTTACAACTTACAACATGAAAATTCTTTTCCTAGATCTAAGTTGCACAGATGCTGGTCTGATTCTTTTCTGAGGACAAAGGACCCTAATACAATTTATAGAAAGGCAAAAGAAGTGATGAGGGATTACTGCCTGAATATCTTCAGGAATGAAAATCCAAATGGGCATTTGGAAACCTCTCCTCAGCTGGGGGGTAAGACGTCATTCCTTTGGCTTGCAGGCAATCCTCACCTAGGGCAAAGCAAATTTAGTGTCCAAAACCCACCATGTTGTGCAGTCCTTATTCCCAGTCAAGTTCTAGTTCAGTCAGCCCTGCAGTGTGCCCTATCTCTCCAGTCCCTCTGCAGAGGGGCAACATCCCCACACATGTAGTAGATGAGGATGAGTGAAGTCTCCCCTATCCTAGAAATCTGTGTTTCCAGAACAGCAGGGCCTTCGATGTTAAATGCCGAGGAAGAATAATTCTTGGTGATCTTAACTTTTATACAATCATACATCATTATTTATGTAAAATACATAGATTCATAACCTTTTAGAAACTCTTTAGATATCATCAATGTGACAAAAAAATCTTAAGACAAGATTTCAGTAGAGTGTCCTATACACAAGAAGAATTTTAAGGATTTATAAAATACCACATCATACACAGCTGACGAGAAATAAAAAGAATATAAGTTAATACCAGAATTAAAAAAAAAACCAAAACCAAAACAAACAAACAAACAAAAAAAAAAAACCAAAAACCCACACCTTTTTTGATATATCAACTAAGTTAGCTTTGAAAATTATTTTAGTTTAAGTCTGCACTGGTCTGGGAATAACTTCCTGATGAATAATTGTAAGCTAAAGCAGAGAGGATGAGAAGCCAGCTGGAGAGGTAGTTCTGGGAGCCCAGCAGGCTAATAAGAGCAATGCATACATCTTTTAGAAGGCCATTCCTTAGCTCTAATAGAAGACTAACAAAAAAGAAATATTTTCAATGGTCAGAGACTTTTTAAAACTACAATGAGCAATGTGATGGGTATTTTCAGGGAAAAAGTTACATATGTAATTAACTTGGTTCTTTGTGATTCAGTTTTGAATTAGATTTCTTATGCATTGTACCCTCATTTCTATTGTTTTTTTAGTCATCTATTTCTCACAAAAATACTTTTTTTTCATGTCAGCTGGAATTAGGGAGACAGAGGTTGTCAGGTTAGGATATTTACTTCTTCAAGGCCTGAATAGATGTAAAGTGATGTGGTCTGTCTAAGAGGGAAAACCAGAACAGAACTGATTGCACAAGATCTCTCTCAAGAGAAAGGAAGCCAGTTACTATGCTGCCTTGGACATGTACCGGCTCTGTGTGTGTACAATCTTAAGCAGAAGGTAAAAAAGGTATTTTGTTATCCCTTAGTTGCCATCTCAATTAACTGAGTTTGCTTCTCATCTGCTGTGCACACAGTTCCCACAGCTCAGTTGGTCTGTCATGTGTTGTTAAACCAGTAAATTATTTATGTACCTAAACCTGCAGGCAATGTCGTGTACAAAGAGATAATTTTTCCCAAGTTACATTTAATTTAAAAATAATGTAAAGATTTTGAATTCTTAGCATAAACCAGCTGATTTTGAGGCTGAGCATTTAGTAAACATAACAAGAATATAGTCACAGATTATTGAAACTTATCTTGTAGACTATATTATAGTCTTGCAGAACTGTGACTTGCATTTCAATTTCATTGCATGCCAATAGTTCCATTGTTCTTTCCAAAAAGATTTGTAAAGAGGAGAAAAAATAGTGTTTGATACTAATAACATAGTAAGATACTTGGATAGTAAGTATAGACTAAGACCTTGTTTAATCCTAGGTGTGTTGTGGGACAGATTCCTCTGCATTGCAAAGAAAAACCAAATTATTTCCAGTTGAAAAGTCACAGTCTCAAATAACTTTTAGCAAATTCATTACTATGAGAATAAATGCAGAATGTTCACAAATAAAAAGACATGTTTGAAATCCTTATCTGTTGGGGTATATGTACCTAGCAGATGATTTCCAGGCTTCTGTGGCAGCTCCACAAGTCTTTGTTCTGAGTGTTGCATGTTTATTCAGTATTTGAGAATACATACAGAGAGAAGAGTCACCCATTTTATTATTTTTTTTTTCCAACCACTACAAGAGCATTGTCAAAGCAAGTTCAAATAATATTTCTATTATTTTTTGTCTTCATGGACAATATTTCTATCAGTGTATCATGCAGCGATATTCAACACAGACTTTTCCCCAGGCTAAAAATTTCATCCAGTGCAGATATATATCTAGAGAGAGAGAGAAAGAGAGAGAGAGAGAGAGAGAGAGAGAGAGAGAGAGAGAGATGTATTCAAATTTTTTTTCATCATGTCCTAGAAAGATCAGTTTAGTAAATACACTACTTTTGGGAAAACGAAAAAAGATGAACTAAAGATGAACTAGAAACAAAAGAAAATATATACCCTTCTGCCTTTCAAATATTTCAAAATCAATGATATGGACAATATCTAGTTTTTTAAAAAAAGAAAAAAAAAACTTCTGTTCGTTGGCACAGGGTCTGGATGATGTTGCATTTTGCATTCTTAAATGAAATCAGTAAGCACCGATATATTTGGGAAAATACCTGATTACCTTGTGCAAGCAGTTCTTCCACAGCTAGATAATGTACACATAGATGAAATCGAAAAATTAAAAATTAGTAATATAAACTTTTAAAATAATTTTTGTCATTCACTTATTTAAATATCTATTTTTGTACTGAGAGAGGGAGAACAGAACTTCTTACTTAAATTCTCTGGTTTGTTATATTTTATGTTTTCATAGTGTTACTCATTGTCTTTGATCTCTATTCTTAAGGGAGTTTTCCATGTACCTGGCAGTTTTCCTCATCATTTTCTGAACTGTACAGTTTGATTCTTGAAATTGGGAAATAATAACCACTAATGCTGTTTGAAATTAAAGCATTATATACATAATGGTATTGGAACATCGTCCATACTATTCTCCATTTCTTTTTCATGTTTTGTACGTCTGGTTTGATTGTATGGCAAGATATGAGTATTGAATTAAGATAATTAGTGAACTTTTTCTAAGTATTTTAAATCACTAGATATTCTTTGGATATGTTATTTTTCTTTCAATCTGAATAAATCAACTTTAAAGGTTATTTATTATTAACATTATAATTCACCTTATATTCCTCTGTCTTTACAATTCTCTGTGATACTCTTCTCTTTAGTAATTAGAAGTAACAAGAAACAGAGATGAAAAACTGTTGTTTATAACTTCCTAGTTTTGTCTTTTGGTCATTTAATATATGACCAGTTGAAATCCATATTTTTCAAAGACTGTATATTCACAGCCATATTTTTCCATGGTAGCATAATTCTCTAAGAGCTTTCTCATTAGTTTTCCAGATAACTGTTGTTTAGATAAACTGCTATTCCCAAGAACTGTAGTATATCTTCAGAATTTATGTTTTGTGAATTCTGCTGAGTTTCCGTATTTAAGCATTTTACCCATTCTTTGTTTATTGCCAGGACTGTTTCCATTCTGCTCAAAACTAAAGCCATCTCCTCTGCATTAAAAAGGAGAGCAAAAAGCTGTTACCAGCTGGTCTGATGGAACGTAGAAAATGGAGGAATATCTGCAAACCCCTTGTATTTATGGGGTGACTCATCTAAAAAAGTCTGGGAAACCTTTGCAATAGAGCATTGGTAAACTGATGTACCCAGTTCATTCCACACAATGACCTGGCTAATGATTTCATAGACACAGATAAACCCCACCCTGCTGTCAGCCTTTTAAAAAGCAGCTAAATGTTACTCTGATATTCTTCAGGAAAATACCAAGTTGTCTTCTCACAGAATGAGTACTCTCAAATACAAACTGAATAATTACCTCTGCATGTCTAGTTCTATTTAAATAATAAAAGATATTATATTTTATTTCATAATTTTGCAAAGGAGAAATAAATATTTTTTTAAAAATGTGAAAACAGAAAATACCGCTTTTCTAGATAGAAACTGGTATTTTGTTGGAGGAAATCTGATATGTTCCACAAACTGTTGTTACTAGAACTTGAGAAGAAAAAGAAATAAAATTATTTCGCTACTGGTTAATCAGTGTGTGTAATAGATCAAAGATACGTACAGCATCCTTGATGTAATTTCTTTCTCAGTTGCATGAATACAGTGGTTTTATTTGCATTCTCTTTCATATTATAAGATATATACAACTCAGGAACAATTAGTAATAAAGAAACATTAAGTACTAGAAATTAATCTCCTCAATGTTTTTTGGAGGGGGTTTTTTTAGTGTTTTTTTTTTGCCTGGAGGGTTGATTTTATGGCTTTAGAGCAATTACTATTTATCATCTCTTGGTTTACGGGAAAGAATTAGAGTTATTAGCTATTAAATTATCCATGAAAATTTGACACTATACTAGACCAAACAAACCCTGGGGCTTGCTGATTTTCCCAGTATGAAACATCTGTGACTTCAGCTAGAGAGAACTTAACATTGTCTAATTAGATTTCTAAGATTTATAAGGCTCAAATGCTCTATTATTAGAAACCTGAAAATTGGAGCAAAAGTTGAAACTTGCATTTACTGAAGATTATTTAAAAACATTTTTAACAGCACTGTGTGTTGCTAAATACTACTAGCTTGTAATTGGTGAAGATTACCAGATAATGTATTATAGTCCGTAACAACAGGAGTCCAGGAAAAAATATGCTCCCTACAATTGTAAATAAGTCTCACCTTTTGACTACAGTAATTAAAAATACTTTATTTTAAATGCTGCACTAATTATATGCTTATTTTTATATTCCGATTTAAATATAATTTATATTCTCTTTGATCTGCTGAAGGAAAAAATAGAGTTTGTGTATTTTCCATTCTGCAATATTATCACTCATGGACAGTGAGAGAGAATCATCAGTCAACAGCATAGAGGAGTGGGTTGCTATTGGCTCTGATTCCAAGTCTGACAGTGAATTAGCCACTATCTCTTTCTTTGGAGTCAATATGGTTCTTAACATGGTAATTAGATATTTCATTCTGTCTTCAATTATTGGATCTAAAAATGGTTCAGAAATTTCAATCTGTTAAAATAGAAGTGGCATTATAGTATAGTCATTGTTACTATATTGAAATGTAAGAGAACATTATTGTGTTTGAAAAGAACTTGAAAACTAGGAAGGGAAGGAAATCAGAATTATCACTCACTCTTACTTTGTACTTTTTGGATTCGGATTAGAGCAATCTTTAGTCACAGGATCTCTTTCTTATTGCATACACAAAGTAAATACTGGATAATAAGCTGCTTTTCAATATTTTCTCTTGTCCTAATTGTTCATTGCATTGTCCCATATATTATTTACTCTGGTCTATTCAGTTCCTGCTGTAAAGAAGAAATGATTAATTTCCTCAAGTGTTCCTCAGCAATGTGCATCAATATACTATCTGAATTTTTCACAAATGCTAATTAATCTTCATTACATCCTTCTGGAGGAGGGGTGGAATTAATCCCGATTTGTAGAAAGGAAAAAGAATTACTTAGAGTGAAAAGTCATAGATGTCCATAATGTGGGTAACATTTACTGCTTAGTTTCTGAGTCCTGATTGTGACATAAGGCTTTATTTATGGAAAATTTCTATTAATTTCCTTTTCATTTGTAAGAAAGAAACATTTCTTCTAGTGGGTTCACTTCACTACATGAGGTAATAGTAATAAAAAATAAGAAAGACTTAACTAATAATTAAGCATGAGAAATCTGCCCTTCTCAATTGCTGAAGTCAAGAAGAAAAACTGTTTCCGTAGGATAGAATTCAAGAGTGTGAGCCAGGAAGCTATCTTTTCTTCTTTCCATGTTTTTTTTCTTTCAGTTGTATTTTATATATTCTATTGTTTCCATTTCTATAAGAAGTCAGAGGTTCTACCGTGAAAAACTTCCTCCATTACTGTACTTTGATTCCATGGAAGATCTACTCTGTCCTGGAAAAATTGAATCATTTAAGAAACAGTGTATGTGATCTTGTAGTTAAGATATCTTAGCAATGTAGGTTAGTTAATTTTGTGCTGGCAACCAGAAACTCAGCTTGTGTGCTTAACTTTATGATTTCAGTGATATTAGTCATTTTTACTGCTGATTTCTTTGTGTTCATTCCTTGACTTGAGGAGGTGCGGGGAAAGGCAAACTATAAAAGACCCAGAAACTCAAAAAAAAGGGGTTTTTTCTTTGTAAACAATGCATTTCATCAAGCTTGTGGTAAACTTAAGATTCACAATCTGCTAGTATCAGAATTTTCCAGTATATTGCTCCTCCCTCAGTGGGTGTAGCTGGAAAAGACTGTCAGGGGAAGAAGAGTCATTAGTATGGCTAGATGATTCCTCGTAGCTCTGGGGGATTCTGTGTTTGTACTTTTGGGTGTGGAAAGATTTTTGAAAGGTCTGAAAGCACAGCAATAATGTTTTAATCTTTTGAAATGTTAAACGTTCCTATCTATGAACATTATTTTTATAACATCATGAGACATGGGTAAATTCTGTAAGAATTTTGCAGCCCAGACAACTTATAAATTAGTTCACATGAAAAACATTTCCACAGAAGTTATTAAAGTCCTTAATTCAAAGCTTAGAGGTCCTAAATTAAATAACATTTTTGGAATAGGCACAATGTTGTGTTTGTACCTCATTTTTCTTTGGGGAGATTTGTAAGGCTTAATGACTAAATATTTCCAGAAATCTTAACTTAAATAAAAGCCTGGCTATATGATGTATTCATATAGAATGAATTATGATAATAAAGCTTAAGGCAATTGAATTGACAGCCTTACTAAATGGAATTATTGTGTGATTTTAATGTCAGGTGGTAATTCTGGGTTTGTTTACTATTACAGTAATGAATATTCAAAAATATTACAGTGGTTGTGCAGTTTGCCAGTACCACATTGTGAGTCTTTCATGCTGATTCTCAAGCTAAAGTTCAGCAGATCACTTTCTAAAATATAACCCCATTGCTTAAAAAGCTAAGTTTTTTTTACTTTAAAAATGCTTTTGCCAAAGCACGCTTCCCATACAGATAGTGATGTACCATTCAGACTGTGTTTGCCTATAGCACCTTTTGTGTACTCCATCAGTTGAAGTAAGTCACATTCTTTGAGCTCAACTGCATGCAGTGCCCTTTGACATTTGAGTCACATTTTTAGTGCATGGGTATCTTTTTGACTATTTTAGAAGGTAACTGAGAACGTGGAATGCTCAGACTTGTATTTGCAATTCTGTGTTCTAATTCCAATGAAGTTTGGAATTAGAGGCTTGAGGCTTGCAAGTAGGAAATAGCAAATATAAATGGTATCATTTGCCCTAAAATCTCACACTTTCTAACAACTTGCAGCTACCAGGATTTTGTGAGACTTAGGTGGTTTGACAATAAATAAGTAAGGATGTCCTAATCTTTCCATTACAAAATAAATTGTATGTTAATTGTAATGGTCCATGATTATTTGTACACTAATGTTTATTTGTACACTACCATTATTTGTACATTAATATTTTGCTATTACCATCTAGATTTATATACAAACATCTGTAAAATTACTTCATTGTTCTCCCTTTTTAATGTGATATTAAGTGTCACAATTTAACATAATTTCAAAATTGTGTTGCAAGGTCATAGTCAAGAGTGGTCTGTTCTAGGAAGGGAATTTTGAATGGAAGCACTATTTTCTGTATTCATAAAAACATTAAAGGCATAAGTACTAAAGTTCTTTTCCATTGTCACTTTTCTGCTTAGTCTTGCTGTATCCACTTTAGAGCAGAAAAAATGGCCAAAGTGACTCTGTGTGTTTGCTTGCGCCACTGCCTCATTTGCTCACAGACCTCGAATGTGTTATACAGCTGTGCTGAGCCTCGTGTCTGATTTGCCAAAATTTTGTATCAAATTCCTACCATATGAAAGATTCCAGTTATGCTTCAGTTGAAGTCCTTGAAGAGATGAAGCAATATTTACATTACATATAGATTTAAAAGTGATAAATTAAATGAACAGGTGATGCTCTCTGCTTGCTGACATGCAACAGGATATGAACAGATATATTAAAAACAAGATAATATTAAGTTTTAAATTTTGCTTTATTAATATATTTTAATAAAATCTATCATCTAAAGCATAGTAACTTGCATTTGTTATTTAAAAACTTTTGTTGAGGAACTATTTTGCATGATTCAAAGCAAATAATCAAGACATTATTTAAAATTATTTAGTATAGCCTATTGCACTTAATCCATGTATCCCTTTTAGGATGTGTTAGTAAAACTATTCACTTTTAAATTGCATATAAAATTTAAATTTAAGAGTAACTGATGTTTTCTGTGATTATTACTGCTAAGTTTGTAGCATTTTGATGCTGCCACCTTCAGGCGCAGAAGAGGGCAATAGAAAGCAAAACCAGATCCTTAGCTCTAACTAAAGCTGAACTTCTGTTATTTGTATTAGGGAATACCTCCCACCACCTTGTTTCTAGATGAAAACTGCTTCAGTAAGATCTCTAGATTTCCAGCTCATTTACAGAGTGTCTTGAACAAAACATGTTTTCAGGCATTTGCTTAACAAATGAAGTTTTAGAGAAGATTTAGTTTACTCAGGGAAAGGCCACAGTGGGGTTTTTATGCATAATTAAGCTCTTTCTGAACTCTGCAGGGTGAGCATGCTTGGTTATAAAGTTCCAGTAGTAAAAAAGCAGTGGAAAAGTGTAGGAAAGGGAATCAATATTTTACAGGTTCAGATTTGTTCTTTATTCAGGAACATGCAAGCATAGATGCTCCCTTGGGTAAGACCAAAAGTCAATGTTGTCAAGTATCCTGTTTCTGGCAGTAACCAGTAACACTTCCCTAATGAAGAAGGAAATTGCATAATAATACTGTGCTAGAAAACTACCCCATTAGAAAGTGTTTGAAACTCAGGAGCCAGAATGTGTACCCTGCACAGATATTTCTTCCATAGATTTGTCTAATTGCTTTCAAAATATTGAAAATATTGAACATATTTCAAAATAATATACCTTTCCATCTGGTCATGTTTTTCTAGCACATTTTGCACTTTGTCTGATCCTTGTCACCCTTCAGTTATTGTTGAAGTTTTTCATCTCAGAAGTTAATGCAGCACAGCTGCGTTTGTGTGATTCTGTGTGAAGGTGTAACACTGTTTTCTTTCATTTTCTATTTCTTTCCTGATAGATCATGTTTTATTTCTTTTTACTGAGGATTGAGAAATACACAAAAAAAACCTATAAAGATCTGAAGATATCAAAGTGAAATAGTATTAATCAATGGATAGTTAAGGCTGAGTTTGACTTTTTTCCTCTCCTTACATTGCACTGTGTTTCTCTGCATTAAATGGGATATTCCATTTTATTGTTCCTGTAACAGACAGTACTTGTTACGATCCTGCATAACTTCATATCACCACGGACTTGTCACCTCACTAGTCACTTCTTGGGGAATTTGTGGTGTGAATCTCTTGAACAGCATAGGTCTTACTCCTTACTCTTGTGCAACTCAATTAGTAATAGTCTTTGTGATAGTTCACCATTTCTCCATACTTTTTCTTGCCATACTTTCATAAAATTACTGTTCCACGTGAGAGACTTTTTTTCTCTAATCAAGAGTCTGATCCTGATTTTTCTTTGATGAATTTCTTCTGGTGGAAGTTATACATCATATGGAAGCCTAAGTAAACCAGATGGGATGGATCCTATGGCTTTTTCATTCCTTAAAAAAAATTCCAGTCAATCTGCTTGCCCTTCAAAAGCTGACTCTGGTTTATAACATTTATCTATGTGCCTTTTAATACTTTTCTTCAGAGTAATTTGCACTAGTTTATTTGGTACAAATGTTATCTTAATGGTCTGCAGTTTTCCACATCTTCATTGGAGTTCTGCTAAAAATTCTCACTTGGTTAATTATTCTCAAAACCTCTGATATGGAAACAGTGTTAAGTGAAAGTTTACACACTGTCATTAGTCGTTAAGGTCTTTCATCCTTGAGTTCCTTTAGAACTTGAGTAAATACTGTCTGATGTAAGTGCTTTGCTACTACTGATTCATATATTTATTCTGTGATCTCTTCCATTGACCCTTAGCTTCACTCTTCTACTTCCCAGTACTCTGTAAAACGATTTGCCATATATGCAGATCCCTAGCCTGTGGGTCACCACAGATGAAAAACATCCATTTGGCTGCTGTTTGTGCTCGTTTTATACCTTAATCCTTTGTTGACCTTAAAGGCACCATGATGAGCTTTTGGCTACTGATGTGCTTTAACAAGGCTTTATTTCTGGGTTTTGTTCTTTTGTATTTTTTTCCGCAAACTTTTTAATGGACTATCTTATTTGCATTTCTTCACTGAAAGTGTGAGAACTTATGATCATCCTTTCCTAACTCAGACACAGCTTCACTTTTTTCTTCTGATTTCTCATGGCCATTTTTATCCTTACTCTATAGCCATATTGGTTTCATTTTGGACCTTCCTTATTTATGGTAGTATTGCAGTTATTCTGAATCTTGAGAATTTTATACTTGTACATTTTCTACAACACCTTTAAAAATTCAGCTTTTAAGTTGTATTTTCTCCTTCTGAATAAGTCCTCACATTTTACTATAGAGTCCTTTTTTAAATCAAGTATAACCAATGACATTATTATTATTGCTATATACTTTGGTTTTGCTCCTGCAAGGATATATTGAAGTGTGTGCGTTATGATTACTGATAAAGAACATCTGTTCAATAATAACATCCCCTTCTGCCTTACCTGTACACCATGCCTCCAGCTTCTGATCTGATTATTCTATCAATAGCCTTGATTAGGAACAGCTATTCTTATGTTATAATTTTATTTCTTAAACTTCTCATGTATCATTGCTTCACTTTCCTCTGTTTCACTGTCAGTGTATTCTGACAATTCTCTGTTGCTTCTTGCTTGAATATTTCCAACATCTGTCCTAACCTTCACTTTAGGATACAGAATATTTTGGCTTTGTGATGGTTGAATACGTCATGAGTACAACAAATTGCAGCACATCTTGGTTGAAGGCTTTCTAAAATATACATTGACATTCCTCTTTTTTAACTTTAAAATCTTGACTGACCCTCTTGATATGAGCAGCAACTTGGATTTCATGATAGTTGAAGGGAAGCCTGCCTGACCTTTCTGCATGAGCTTCCTCCGTTCCTGACCTCATTCTGTTTCATACTTCTTTTTTCACTGTATTAATCAAAAATACCTTTCTACTTTGCATCCTCAATAACATTTCTGTATTGTTTTCTGTGTTCTGGGAGAAGTTTCAGGAATCCTAGCACAGAGAACCTCTTTTTAGCTTTCTATGCAGCTTGGCCTGACTTTGCTTCTGTAGCTTCTGCTTTTTTTTTCCTGTAATGCAGAACCATAGACGATGACTGTGATTTTCTACAAACACATTTAGATACATTGTGTAGTCTTCTGCTTTTGTACTCACAGCCATGTCACTGTGCGTTTCTTTGAGAGATTACAAATTAACCTAGAGCTGTAAGAGCAGAATTATTCACCCTTGTAACTAGCCACCTCTTTTCCCATGGGTTCCTAGCTCAGCAAGGCTCTCCTTTCTACAAAGCACACATGGTAACATTTGAGAAAAACCTGCCACCATTATCTCTTCCACTAGAGAGACAAGACAACAGCTCCTGATTTGGAAATGGGACTTTTCCATAGTACTTTGGAAAGATTCCTTTATTCCTGGTATTATGTCTGTGTTTCTTTTGCTTGATATAGGAGGAAAGGTGGTTGCTTTATTTGTCTTGTAGCTTAGGTAATCTATATTACCTTTTACTTTAACATTTTGTCCCTTTGGTCTCCCCCAGAGATGAACTTGCAGTATAGTCACCTTCTTTCCCTCTCTTTGCTGACCCATCCAGTTCAAGGGCTTTGCTCACCTTCTTTGCAGAGCACCCAGAGCCTCAGGTGAGACTGTGATGAAGGGTCTGGAAAAGAAAGTAAGAGATATTCTTTCAGACTGCCTAAAATATACTTCTAAAACTTCTTTCACTTCTTAGGCACATAAATAAATTTGAACAAAACCAAAGTGTAAATTGGCACATTATATTGGGTTCATAAGAGAGAAGTAAGAAAATAACTGCTTTTGAACCTAGTTTTATGCTTTTTTTAATCGGCTAGAAATGATTGCAAAAATGCTAAAAAACAAGAGATGAAGGTATGAAGAGAGTAAATAAATAAAGGAGTGTAGGATGCGGTTGTTAAAATTAGCCAATTCATGACATTTAAAATTCCTTTTATCTTGTCTGGCCTTGGGCTTCTGCTGCAGAGGCATTTCAAAACGCAGTTGCTAAAGTTAGATACTGTTGACATGAAAACACCTTTAATAGTTTTAACAACATCCCATCTATCTTCTCATACTTTAAATATTTAAAGCTTTTACATCTTAAACCTCTTTAAGGTTTGGGTCATCTGTACATTTGGAACATTTTCCTTACTGCAAGTTTATCAACAGTTTTTCATCTTATTTGATGTCATTCTCAGTTGTTTCATCCTCCTGTCATAAAGTTCAGATTTAGGTAAATACTTATGGTAAATACTTAATAATCTAGGCCAAGCATGTATGATTGCAAGAAAAAGCAAATAAAAAATACTAAACAAAATGATAGATGTGGAATTTATGCAGTCTAAAGCTGGATCACACTTTTTTAAGCTTTCTCCATCTCAGTGTTTGAGAGATGTAAAAGAGAAAAAAAAGTGATAAAAGCTTGGAGCATGATGATTATAATTTTATAACCTTCAGACTGTTTCTTCCAATGTTTACACAACAACTTGTAACACTATGATGGCAGTTGGCACATTGTGAGAAGAATTGCTGGTGATGTAAGAAAAAAATGCAACTTAAAGTTGTTTTACATTTTCTCTTCTTTGGCTGCCATACATGATTTATTTGTTCAACTGCACTATGATGCTGTCCCTCATGTTTTAGAATAGGAAGTTTTCTTTATGGTGTACCCACAAAACAAAGTTGTAAGGATCAATCATGTTAATTAATAAAGCTAAATGTAATCAATATTAAAGGTCATTATTTTTCTCTGGCTTTTGGTTTTATTACCCATCAGTATTTCAACAGTATGGTTAAATAATAATAAACAATATCTTCTATATAAACAGATGTAATAATTTTTTAAATTTAGATTAGATGAATTAAGGAGACAAATTTTCCCCCCTTTTGCATGTCAGAGTATTGCTGATGAGTTTTGACTTGCTTTCACCTTTTGCTTTTGTGTATTCATTCTATATGTATAATCCTTATGGAGCAAGTTGATAAATTGGTTGTTAACACAAAGTCATTTATGAAGTTGAATGAGGTTACATATAGGTCTCTTCAACATGCAAGAAAAATTTAATTAAAATGAAATTAAATTCTAAATTAAACTCAAGTAATAAATGAATGTTATCCTATACAGTAAGCTATTCTTATAGGAAATGAACATTGTCCAGTAAACTGATTTCAGGTCTTGAGGCAAAGTTTTTTTAAAAATAATTGCATGACTATCAAGTAAAGAAAACTAAGTTTTAGAGTATTTTAGATGTCTTTATAAAGTAATGTAAAGTGCCACAATATAGAGAAACTAAATTCTTCTCCTAAATTTTTAGAGAATGACAGAATTTATTATTTCTTACAAAAGATGGGATTAATTATGGTAGCTATAAAGAAAAAAACACGGTCCATATAAGTGGGCAGCTAATTTTGCAATACATTTAGGGTGTAAATGTTACTTCCAAACATCCTGTTATATTTATTTCCAGCCATGGGGTTTTTTTAGAACTAGCTAGTCATCTAAAAGCTATGAAGTATGAAGAGCAGCTACTATATTACATATGTTTTACATATGAACCCTTTTAATGTTAGAATGTTGTGGCAAGAGAGAACTTGAATTCTAACACTTTTAGAGGTAATGTAGAAAAAAGTAACTCTATTATTTCATAGTGGAAAAAACATTAAATTTTTACTCTTTTTGTAGGAATTTCTTGAGAATTACAGAATCGAGGTGAAAAAACAATGCATTTTCTAGAGCTTGTATTTGCTATGAAGCTAGAGCACTTTGCTGTGGTGCTGCAAATATATTTATCTCTTCCACCCTGGAACTACTAAAATTATTACATGCTATCTTTGTTCTGCAAGCAAAGACTTATTTACACATCCTTATTTTATCCTTCAGAAGGGAGTGGAAATATCACTGAAAAGAAAAAAAATTATGCATTTCAGGTTATTATCATCAGTGTGCTTCAGTTCAGACTGGGAAGTGGAATTTTGCAGAAGGTAGGATGTTCAATGTAGATTTATTTCCTCTTAACAAAGTGGCATTTAATTTGCTACTTTCTCTTGTTTCTTTTCTGGATAAATGATATCAGGACAGGGAGTGTCATGTTTGGCATGTTTTAAGCCATATTTTTTTTTTTATGTAAAACATGTTATACTTAAATCTTTGCATTTGTACTCTGGGAGTTGTACAGAATATAACAAAAGATCCTGCTATGAACAACAGAAAGAATTTAAAAAAAATCAAAACTGAAAAAAAAATAGGTAGATTAGGTAAAGCATTTTCTTTGCCTTTTGGGTCTTGAATATTTTATATTGACTGACAAATTCGGGTAGTCTTTATCCTGTTAGCTGATACATGTCATGAACACATTCGGCATTGTGAAAAATATTTTATTATTTTGAATAACTAACAGTAAAAATGTATGTGGGCATTCCTAACTAGCCCTCTGCAGAATTTTTTTCTTCTCTCCTTATAAATAAATATAAAAATTTAGGGATTTTAATAAGATGGTATTTTTTATTGTGCCTTGAGGGATCAAAGTCAGGCTTATGGATACCAAGATTAGATGACTTAGTCAGGGACTTCCACATCCCAAGTTTAATGTCCAAATATCTTGAACATTATATGAAATCATGAAGCCTTCTCTGTCAACAGACAGAAATTCACTTGTACAAATGTCTGTGACTAGTTAAACTAATGTTTATCAAACAAGGAGATGCAGACTGAAAATATTACAAAAATTATGCTGTGGCAATGTGTTCCTTCTTGTCAAGGACCAGAGAATCCCATGGAAATTGAAAGTCAAACTCATGGTTCTCAAGCCTTACCACCTGCTAAACCAAGTGAAACAAAATAAATAGTCAACATAAATTGATTTGGATGCCTCCATCCCCCAAAATACATTTTTAGGTAGTGTCTTTTCTGCATTTTTTTCCAAGGTTTTTTTTTTTTTTTTCTCTATGATGCAACTAGAATTGTGAAACTTCAGACTATTTCTGTTCCTCAAATGGAACATATAGTACATGATATCTACTCAGTTTAGAATATTTACTGAAAATAACATCAGAATGGATATCAATCATCCAAAGAACAGCCCTTAACCTGACAGTTTAACTGATCTCTTCACAGGAAGTAGTTTGATGGATTTTATTCAGCTTCAAAGGACATCATGGTACAGTCAGTAAAACAGAACCAGTATACACTCAGATTTCTATTCTGCTAGAAAAAGTACTTTTGGGATGTACTTTTTGTGCAAGTTTTCTTTGATCATAAAACATACATAAATAATGTCAGCTGTATGTTTAAGACATAAAAACTGAATCCTATTTTTTTATCTCTTTACAATAGTTTGACTGCAAAGGTGCTAAATACAGAATAACCACATTTCACCTGGATATGTCAGAACCAAGGCTGTGATTAATGCAAATTTTTTTATGCAAAATTGATTTATGAAAAATTTCAGCACCTTGTTGACTTAATTAATTGAAATTAGTGGACCTGATGTCTCTAGTTCTCTTTGGTAGTTAAGTGTTGAAATATATGGATGTCTTCAATATGCTTTTCTCTTACTCAGATGTATAACAAAGAAAGATTTTTCATTTAAAGTCAAAGAAAGGGATATGTTTTTAGAGAGAATAATTTGCCATAATATTAGATGTATTTCCATGCAGGTTCAGAAAGTGGACTTGCCGCTGGTAAGTGGCAGTTCTGTAAGGAAGTGAAAGTGCATATGTGTCTAAAGGGGATACAAGAAAAATAAAATTTCTTTGAGCATTATTACTATTTTTAATTCATTGTGTTCACTGCTTAGGGGTGCAACTACTCCATATTTCGAACACAAATCTTAAATAAAGATCACTTACAAACTACAAATAAATACAGGGTAAAAAGGAAGTTTTTTAAAATATGAGAAAAGAACTACCTTGTAACCAGAATGAACCTTAAATGAACCTTCATTAAGAATATTAAACCAGCTCCTAATAGACACAGGTATTGATCTAATTAACAGGAAGTGCATAGCTGAACAAAAAGGTCCAATAGAATAAATCCCTTCATGTTGACATCATGTTGGCACAGAATTTAGGCAATAAGAAAACTCTCAGTATCAGTATCTCATCTATTCTTGCCACCCCCATCCTCAAATACTCTCGTTTATGATCAAGTCACCTGGAAAATCTTTTCAGCATGCATATGGTAACACACTGCTTTCATTGCAGAGTAAGTTAGCAGAAAAAAAAAGAAGAGACTCTTACAGCTTTACAGCTTGTTTTGAAAACAAGAAATACAATGTAGTGAGAGAAGTTGTACATAAAAAAAATTTTTCTGTGTACTCTTAAGTATTAAAAAAAGATAGTATGTCTAGATTTTTTTCACCAGTATCAAGCAGGGAGAATCCATCAATTTCAGTGTAACTACACTGCCAAAGTGAGCTTTTGACCAAACATCTTGTTCATCTCTCAGCCAATATACATTTTATTAATCTATCAGCCATTGTAAGGATGGAAAGACCATAATATCCTATTTATAATATACTAGTAAACTCCTATTCATATTGATTGGTGACTCCCTGTATTTTTACAAGGTAGGAGATGAAATAACATTTTTTAAAACTGCTACTTTTGTCGTAGTATGAAGGTGAAATTTTACTGGTTTTCTTTTCTGGACTCTCACATTCCTATTTAGTTCTCCCATTTCATATTCAGGTTCAAATAGTATTTTATGTTAAAAAAGAGAGATACTTACTTTTAAAGTTTATCTGATAGAGTTGTAAGTAAGATCTAGGTACTGGCACTGCAAAGTACATACATTTTCTATACATACCTATCCATATGCACACATGCATGTACAATGTAGAATACTGTACAGAGGAGAGACAGACACATACATATTTTTGTGGAGTATGTACTGAACTCTGGAACTTGGGTGAAAATGAGATCCAAAGGTTTTCAGGTGATACACAAAAATAATTACAAAGCCTGTAAGCCCTATAAAATGCTTTCTTTTAAAGGCTTTGGGAATCATGACTTACAAGAAAAAGTAATTATTGCATTTGCTCCAAGTAAGGTTTGCTCAGAAAAATGTATTAGGAAAACCTTGAAACTTAATCAACACAGATAGATAGGACACATCCCCACTTTTTTATACTCAAATCCCTGTTTGAACCCAAAAAACGTGAGTATAAAAGGCTGAGAAAGTGTATGATAATGAGCATATCTTGTTCTGTCAAACCACCTACATTTCTGATTATTTCTACCAAAAAGTTTCAAGGTCAAACATTGTAACTGCATGTTCCAATTAGATAATATACTTGTGCATGAATTATTTTTAACTTTGACTCCAGAATTAATTGTAAGAAAAAGTCACATAGCAATTTACAGGAAAGGCTTTAGAATTAATTTAAAAGAAAAAAATCAAAATGAAACATAGAGATACTTCTTTTTTTTCCATGTTATGGTCCCAAGGTTACAGTTTCTCTGAGATACATTTTATATCTTTATTTTTCCACTCTTTTTTCAGCTTTTTGTAGGTATTGCCTCAAAGTTATATATTCTCAATATTACTAAAATTCTTGTGTAGATGTGGCTGATCTGTAGTGTAGATGTAAATTTTCACAAATCAATTGCTCTTCTATTATTTATAGTGAGCATGAATTTCCCAGCTCATGTCTTTTCTTCCTAGATCTGATCAAGATCCTACTTACACAAGAATAATTCTGTCCACAGTAAGGTAATTCCAGCCTTCAGTGAATATTTTGTCATTTCAGTTTCTACCAAGAAAAGAGAAAGCGTGAAAGTTTTATTTGTATGCATACTTTTGGTCATTCCACCATTCTACATTGCTGATGTATAATAGTCATAATAATTATGATAGCACATTTCCAATCATTTTAATTTATTCATAGCTAGACATTACTATCCTCAAAGAAAACTTTCATGTCTAATGAACTCAGCTTGTTTACTCCCCCTTAGCAAACCTCATTTCAATCTCATTTGAAAGTTAAGAAAGTTCTTCCCATTATTTTAGGGAAAATGGGAAAATATTTCTAAAAAAAAATATTAATAGCAGAACTCACTTCTAAAAATGTTGATTCTTCTGTCTTTTGTACATTTCAGAATAAATAGTATCACATCTATAAATCAATGTATAGCATTAATGCATAATATTGAAGTATGATTCATTAACATGATTTAGGCCTAGAGTACAAAATCTACTACCTTCGTGTGTCTGTATATATAATCTACAGCTGCTTTATTTATAAATAAAACAGATTTTCTCTTCATATATGAAGATTTTCACTGAGATTATTAACTGTCTAATGACAATTTCAACTAAAATATTGTTGCATAATTCTACTCTTATTTCTGTCAGATGAGTCAGTGGCCAACCTTTTTATCTTCTTGAGAAGTGCCTCCATTGATGTGAGGTGTGTGTGAGGTATTTTTTTAGTTTATTAAATTGAGGTAAAAATATTAAATATCCAAAATACAGCTTTTAGCTCACTAGGATAGTATATGTAAGTTTACATTATATCTGTGTGTCTGTTTTCTGTAAAAAAAGCAATTCCATCTCCTCTGTAAATCTTGATGTTTTAAGGAACATTCTGTTTCTTCCAGGAGTAAGTACACAAATGCAACCCATATTAAAGTATAATTTAAAATATCATTAACTGTGTGAGGTATCACTAATTGCGTATTTAAGACCAGATGCCGCAAGAAAACTGCCAGTAAAAGACAATCCTCTCTGTCTTCACAACTATCCAAGAATACTGAAAAACATGCAACATTGTTTCCAAGGGTTTTTTTTTCAGAACTGTTAAAATTGTTTTAAGTCACCTCCCTGGATGATGCTGGATCAGTGAAAATGCTGTAAATAGATCAGTTATTTTTGCTGTGTTTAAAAAAAAAAAAGTAGTGGATCTTCTGTTTGATTCATAATTCATAATTCACAATTCACATATTTCATGAAAGGGAGAATGGCAAGATTCAAATTTCCTCTCTGATTCTGATGGAGGTAGTGACCTTGGACAAGCTTTGAAAATTACTCATCTTTTAAGTGATTTGAACTTTCCTAAGTAGAAAATACAGGTGAGGGAACCTTTCAGTATCTCATTCAGAGGGATGCTAGTCAGTAGGACCTCTGATACCCTTAACTACTTAAATGATGAGTAGGTTCTTTATGCAGCTCACCTTGTGAGTATTTACATTATAAGCATTATAAGCATTAGAATCACAGAAACCTAGGATAATTTAGGCCAGAAAGGGACTTTCACTGAAACACTATTGAAAGCAGGGCCAATGGCAATATTTTGTCAAGTAGCTTAAGTTTTTTCCCAGAAAATTTGAGTGTATCCAAGTGTAGATGTGGCAAAGCCTCTCAGATACCCTGTTCATTCCATGCTTAAGAACGTTTATGTATATGTTTTGTTTCCTTTTTTGAGTCATATTTTCCTTTGGTCTTGAGCTGTAGAAATTGAACTTCCAGATATTACTCTGAAGTTATTTCCCTGAATTTTAAGTTATTTTATTCTTTTCAAATCTCATAACAATCAGTCTATTTTTTATTACAAGCCATATTCTTGTGGTGTTTGCTTTTCAAATATTATCCTGTACATTCCAGATGTTATTTGACGTTCTTGATTGAATCTAAAAAATATTCCCTGTTATTTTGGGCTGTTCTCGCTAATCTTGTTCCTTCAAATTATAACCATGAGACCCTTCACCCTTTGTGTAATGAAACAGTGGCAGTTTTTACACTGATGATAAAATAAATTCAGAGAGCAAGGACATGCAAATGTATGAAGGAAAAAATGATATATTAAAAATCACATATAAGTGTTACATTATTGCAGTCTATTCTAGTAATTTGTTTCTATAGGTAAGTAACCTGTACATCAGACAGAAATGAGTTCTGCGAGAAATAATGGAGAGCTATATCTAGTTGTGAAAGATACAATTCATACACAGGAAAATTAAGAAAAATCAATGTGAATGTTCTGTGGCTGATCCGGGAAGACATTTCGATTTCTTTTTTGTTTTTTACTGATTTGTTTATTTATCAGAGATATTTTGGCCAAGGCTGAGCTTTAAAGAGTTGTAAATTGATGTAAGCACTACTTCATAGATCTAGGCTATTTCTGTAACACTGACACTAATTATCTTAGAAACTCATTTTCCACTTTTCTTGGTAACTTTGTGACATTCTTGTTAGAATCAGTGGGTCCTGAGATTCCCATACCACCTGATGTGGTACAGACAAGAATATTCCCAGGCAGGGGAGATAAACTGACTTTTCAGAAGATGCTACCCAGACCAGTTTGTCTTGTCACAAGAATAGTGCCTGGATGACTACAAAAACACTGAGCTTTAAAAATAAAATAGATTCAACTACATTGCCAAAGAAAGCCAGAGACACTCTGAGAGATTAAAGTAAAATGTGAAGGTTTTCCTCATCTGAATTTGGAACATATCAGTCATCTAACTTCCACAATCCACAGCACACCAACCACTGGGGAAAAGATTATACAGCACAATATTGCATGATCTACCTAATGTTCTGAATCCCTCTTATTGGAGAAAACAAGGATTTAGACTACAGCTCATGCAAGTCAATCCAAGGGCAGGCTAAGGAATGGGTTGTATTGGTTTAAGAACTACACTGATTTTGGCCAAACAGATTAAAAAAGTATATATTCTATTGTCCCGATGAAAACTCTAGCATTTTGGGAAAATCAATTTGTTATTTTCAGAATCTATGCATAATTAACAATAAATAATAGAAACAGGAATACTTGTATAGGAAAATTAAAGAAGGAAAAAAATAATTTAAGAACTATGATCAGAGTATCAAATTGCCCTGCAAGAATGGAGCCTCTATTCTAGTATAACACAAGTAAAACTGAAGTACAAGATTTTGTTGTACAACAATGAAGTTTATTTACAGTCCTCACTGATTAAACTGTACTGTGTTGAAACTCTACAAAACTGACTGATGAGGTGAGTATCTACAAAAAAAAGTTTAAAGAATTTTACCAACCTGACATTCCTACTGCCTACACTACTCTTCAATAAAAGATGAGTTAAAAAAAAAACTTTCTAGGGCTTGGATCACAGTTGTAGAATTCTCTGGATGAGAAGTTTCTGCAACAGTTTTTACTATCTTGACTCTTCCTACCTCTTAACCTGTTTGAAGAGACAAAGTCCATGCAAAGTGAAGTGTTTCTGAAGGGTTGGAGCATCCATATAAAAAGTACAATGTAAGTTCACTAATTTTGCAGCACCAATTTCAATATGGTTTCTCTGTCTATGCTGAAAATTACCATCAGCCATCTTTCAAACACCTGAGTCACTGCTGAAACTGTATTTTAATTCATTAGAGATTGCACAGGAGTCCTTAAAACTTTTCCTGTTCTCCTTAGCTCATTATTGGTCTCAGTATCAGGCACCACTTAGAGCAGCTGGTATAATTTTATGAACTGGAGGAACTTTGTCCATATGTGTACATGAAATTGGATTACAGGTATGAGATATCATATGAGAACAAGATAACGTATTTGATGTCTTAGATATTTTTTGTATGCAACCCTTTGCCATGGGTAGGGACAGCTTACGTTAGACCAGGTTGCTTAAAGCCCTGTCCAACCTGACACTTCCAACGAGAAATCCACAGCTTCTCTGGGCAGTCCTTGCTTCCTTCTCAAAAATACTACAGGCTTAAGCAAAGATTATAATGGAACTGAGAAATGCAAATGAAGACCATAAGCATAGCTGTGCCATGTCCTACAGATCATTCCCTCAAATTCCTTTGGAGAAAGATAACTTTTGATCTGGAAGGAGGAGTTGTGTGTGCACTCATATTGCATGTGAGTCTTATCAGATTTCTTATGAGAAATAGGAAAAATATGCCATATGTTCATTTTCTCTGAAGAACTCAAATGGGAGAGGTGTCAGTATGTTTGGTTAGGTTAGTTTGGTTTGGAATTGAAGGGAGAAAAGGGTTTTGTTCCTTTGTTTTTGCAGAGGAAAAGTCAGAACTGAGCACAACTGAGATGGTGAGGGTTCTGCATACTCATCCTTTGTTTTGCTTGTCCAGCTAATGTTTGCTGCTTTCCATCCAAACACCTTTAAGGATGAAAATCTTATAAATCAGGTTTATGCAAATGCATTTAATTAGTTTTGGACAATGGCTCAGATACTCTTATTTTACATTGTGTTTCAAGGTAATTAATTTTAAAACTTATGGGAAATAACTTCAGACATTATCACTGTGTACATTGAAATCAGAAGGGGTGTTCTTTAATTATTATTTTTATTTTTTAATATCCATCATAGTAGCATTTGATTATTGTGAAAAAATTCAACAGACGGTTTTTCAACTCTTATCTACAGGTAGAACCTGATAGCAAGTATTAGACTGTCAGCACATCTCTAAATTTACTTTGATGCAGGCTGGCAGAAGCAATAGGTACAGCAAAACTAATATTTCCAATAACATATGTCTCCTAGAAAGAGACAGGACTGTATGTATTAAAAGTAGCTCAACTGAAGGAAAAAAATATATTGACTAGGATTTTCTTATCTGATATTTACTTTATGTACTGGCAGCCTACCTTCTTTTTCTCTTCTCCCATGAGGAATAAAAAGAGGCCTGTGCTTCTAGTTGATCTCCTTTTATTTTTTGATAGTATAAGTATGATCTTTTGAAAAGGGGAAAAAAAAAATCCTAGTTTTTGCTTCCCTCTTCTAGTTTTTGAGATCAAAAAGTGACCTATACTTAATTTGGAAACAATCACACTTCTTTCCTCCTCACTGTTAACCAATATCTACCTCCAGAGTAATATGGTGAAGAGCTCTGTAGAACAAATATTTGACTTACTGCACGTTCCTTTTAATAATCTTATTAAATATGTAGTTTAGCTTCCAGTTATTGTCATATCCTTTTTTTCTCATTTATTAATATGAATAAAGAGCTATTTGTGATTATATTTTTAAATAGGAAAATCTTTCTTATATAGAGAGGGGAAATTTCCTGGGTGAGGGGTTTTATTTTAATATGAAATTAGACTTGACGAAAATGGAATTATAAATGATTGATTGCAATGTAATTATGGAGACAAGTGAAATTTTGGGTTATTAGGAGGACAAAACATTACTATTTAGGAGTCCTGCATTCAATTACATCGTTGAGTTACATTGATCTATACTGTAAGCAGGATGTTTTTGTATGAATGTTTGGTTTCGTGTTCAGACACAGATCTTGCAATTTCCATACCACCCCCCTCCTGAGCTGTCTGAGTGGGAAGGCATCTGTCTCCTTGATAGTACTTCTGATATATCCATGTTTCCTCTTAGCTGTTGAACATCTGGAACTCACCCATAGAAGGCAGACAGCTGTTTGCCTTCCCCCTGCAGCTCCGCCTGTGCTTCCTCCAAAGTTCAGCAAGCCTGGTTGTATTCCTTTATTTGTCAGATGGCTCTTGCCTGTTCCAGTTACCCCCTCAGCTGAGATTCCCATTTCCATCAAAGCAGAAAACATATTAAGTACACCAAACTGACAGTTAGTCCTTAAAAATTACGTCCAGAATTTGTTTAATTACTTTTGTGCTTTCACATCTATTATATATGCTGTAAATGTTGTTGCTGGTGCAGTTGCTGCTGATTCTGCTTTTTTTTTTCTTCTCTGAAGCAATGTAACAGAGTTAAGCAATGACAGGCTACTCCAATTCAGTGACCGCATTAATTCAACTTCTAAAAATGTCTGTGAAGTAGCAAAATATTATTCACACATATAGAGACAAGCACAAGAGAGATAAAGTGACTTGTCATAACATTTGAAGCAGGAAAGAAACAAGCTCCTGTAATATGTTTCTTGTTTTGTGTGGATGGTTTTTACACTCAGCTGTCCCCCTTTATCCTGAAGAATTATTCATATTTTAAAGTAAGTGTCTGTCAGGCACAGACACCTTCTGTAGTTTAACTCCTTTGCAAGGTAAAAATAAAGAGAAAATATTGTCTTAGAGATCAATAAAAAATGTGCAATTTTCCCCTCTCATCTCTGCACTAGTATGTTCAAGGATTAGATAAAAATATGGAAGAGCATTATGCATACTTCAGGGCGAGACTGATTGAAAGTTGAGAATAAAAGCCAACACAGATCTCAATTAGGTCATGAGTATAATTTTTTTTAAATTTGTCCTTTTTTTGCAATCAGTGGAAGCATCAGTGCACGTGGTATTCCAGCTTAGTACATACCTCTGATGGTCATGGTTGAAATACTCACCCTGTAATAACTGAAGCAATGCTTCACTGGAATATCAGGATCAGGGTCAGGTGTTCCTGGCTATGGTATATAGGCAGTAGACACAGCCACAATGCACTTAAACTTCTCATCTAGTTGATGGTGGAGAGAACAGGCTCTGAAAACCTGAGGTTATCAGAGGAATCAAGTCCACCCAAATGCTTTCCTTCTCTAATTTACACTTAAGTGAGATACTGCTAAGGTTTCTTCCACTGGAAGTAGATGGAGGTAAAAGGAGTTGTCACTCTCTTGTCTGTCTTCATTTAGACATCCTCTGAGACTGCAACAGGCGTTTTGTTCACTTCATTTTCATACTAACCTAGCAGCTGGAGCAGAAAAACCTGGCATGGAGACCTGAGCTCTGAATGCTTCATAGCCCAGAGCAGACAATCCAAATTGCAAGGGAATACCAAGGAGTGTTCTGATTAAAAGCATTTCTGTCCTCTTGCTGAAGCTGAGGCAGGCAAACAAATTTAAGTCAGGAGGAGAACAAGCAATTTAGATCCTGATTCTTACCTAACTCAACTGGAAAGAACAAATATATATACTTGTTTTAGAAGGGTTTCTTTTTGTGTGTAGCTGTTTAGTTAACTTTAATGGTAGTGTAAGGTAGAGTTCACCAGAAAGCTGAGTACGAAGCCTCAAGTTTATCCTTCTGTTAGCTAAGTATCAAAAACCCTCAAGAGCACACAGCCCTGCCTTGCCCTTGTGTGCCCCTTTGCAAACACATCTTTGACAGCAGGGAGCAGTCACCATCAGGGCCCCACCAGCAGCTGACCTCTACCATGATGGAGGCATACAAGGAGCTGATCCTGGGCATGCTGGCCAATATTTATGAAAGGGTTTCAAGCTGAAACTGAGTCTGGCAATGGCCAGCACATGGTTGACTTTTCACAGGATCAACCTAAAATCACCTGGTAATTTTTGAGATTTATGTGACTTACCCACAGTAACATCCTGGCTTAAATCACTTGGACTTTCCCCCCTTCTTATTATCATTATTATAATTACTATTATTAGCCATTATTATTGCATTTTCAATTATTGAAGTGTTATTACCTCAAAATGCAAGTTTTACTTCAGTTCTCCTCCCCATTCCAGGATGGGGGGAATGAATAGTGGAAAATTGAGTAAGTGGTTGCATGGTGTTTCATCTCCAGCTGGGCGTAAAACCATGACACCAGTGGTAATTCACTGTGCCTCAACTATGTGCTGAGGATGTCAGAACTCACTAAATCACAATCAGAAATTATGTCCCAGTTTCATTGGAGAAGGAATAAAGGCAGCTGAAGAGGGCAAGTTTGATCATTGTGTTTGCAACTTACGTGGGTTTTAGAAAATACTAGACAACAGGATACAATCGTGAAGAGTTTTTCTACACAAATTGTCTTAGGAATGCTGTTTGGTAGTGTACAGCACAGAAAATTCAGCATAGATAAGTCTTTTATCTTCTGAACACTGTGTTTTAGGATAGAGTTCAATGATTGTGCCAAAAAACTACCTCAGCACTGTTCATTTAGAGTTTGTGAAGGAAGCAGTGATCTAAACACCAGGGCTGGATAGGCAAGTTATTTAGCTTGGATCTTTTTACTTGCTCCTCTGAGAGAACTGTGGAATGAGCCTCCCAAATTCAGTGAATATTTAGGATTTATAAACTAATGTTTGTAATTGAGTTTGTAAAATTTTGTGTGTTTTGAATATATTTTCTGTTAATTAATTTGTGTAAAAGACTACAGATTTGATAGCATGAAAATACTTTCTAGTATAAATGAACTGTCCCTTCGACTACTTGGAAAAAATGTTTATTTTGATAGATTATATATTTCGTTGCTTTGTTATATTCTCTGTTACAATGCTACCTTCTATGTATGGGTGGTAAACACTCAGTTTGGCAATCTAGCAGAGATATAATGTCACCTTCCTCAGTCAGTTGTTCCTCATAACCCCATGGTAGTAAAGCTGTATACAATATTGAGGCATGTGTATAAAATCACGTAATGGAGTAAGGAAAATTCCTTATATTCAAGTACCTGGTTTTCTCAAGACAGTTATTGTGACACTCAAACATTCTAATTTCATATGTTCCCAGTAAGTAAATTGTCTCCTCAGAAGGCAAATCCTAGTGTTTGCACAAAGCCCTTCTGATCTCATTACTTAGGCTATACTGAAAAACCCAGTTCTCCTTCTCCCCTTTTCTTCCTCTCCCTTCAGGAGGCTTTAGAGCATGTTAAAGGAACACTTTTATGGATTTTTTTGGCTCAATTGATGCAGCAATATGTTATTAGCTTAGTGTAACTCTCTCAAAATTTTATGAGGCTTCACAGAGTAGTTGAAATGAACATAAGTTTTATGTTCCATACCTAACATATCATGCAAGTTTCTGTCATTACTAGTTAGGATAGGCTTGATCAAGTTCTGACAGTTGACAAACGATGAGGTATTTTTCCTTCACTATGATGTGTCTGAAAGTCAATAGATTATTAAGGGGACTGGTTCCCATTTTAAAAATACAGAGTGATTACTGTTACCAAAGCTGGATATATTTAAATAGTAGGGAAAAAATGTGGAAATTCAGAAAGCTATTCAAAAACCAAGTCACGTGATGCAAGAAAACATCCCTAGTACATTTGGTTTTCACAACTGGCAGGTATGGTGCCTTTGAAGGTAAGTTTTGCATCTTACTACCCATTTGGACTAACATTTTAAAACCTGAAGGCACTAAAGTATGTTTTCAATAAACATACTCATCAACTTTCCTTTTATTTTATTTTTCTTAGAACTCTTATCCTCAAAAGCGGCAGAGTGGTATCACTGGATCAGAGGAGGAAGAACCTTGAAACTAGTAAGTGAGTTTAGACTAGATTTTTCCAGAGGGAAATTTATGCAAATAAAACAGGTCATAGTGTAATAATTTTGTTTATCACAGAGCATTGTGTTTATTTTAACTTCATAAAAATGTTTCTGATTTTTTAATACCTTACATTGGCATTGTTTTTTGGGGTGATAGCTAGCTAGGGAATAAGATAGTCCAGTCCGAGCCAGGTGAGTTGCAAGCTTTAGCAAACTACACTTCTGTACATCCATCCTGCTTTGTGGGATCCTCACAGGACAGCACAGTTTATTTGTTTGGTCTGTTCTACAAGATGAAATAGTTCCCTTTTTTAATAGAAATCAGGAAAGGGACACATAGGGAATATTAGGTCATAAGTTGCTATTTGCATACTAAGATCTTAATTATAGGTAAGAGCAAATTTCAAAAGGGATGTTAATTTCAATTATATGCTCCACTTGGTCCACTTAAGACCCCATTACTTTGTTCACTCAGTTATCCCCATCATGAGGATAAAATTACGTTGTCCTGTGTTGAAGAAACAAGTGTACTGTCCTATTTTTCTGTGAGGCAATGGGGGGGACTCACTGCCTCTTTTATCATGGAGAGTGTAACAGTGGCAGCACTTTGTTCTGTGTTGAAAGTGGAAGTACCCAACATGAAACATGAAATGCTGCTCTAACTGTGATCTCATGCTCTTTTTACACTAAAGCACTGGTTTCCACTAGGTGAATGTACACTAAGGCGTGGCTTGCTCACAGTACAAGAACTGTCCAGGACAGAATGTTACTGAGACCAAATTTTTCCTTGTTGCCTATTTTTATATGCCTATGGTTAGTAAAATACAGTAAAAAAATCCTTCCCTCTTTTTAATTTCCCTGGGGTTTAAATGCATAATAATGTAATATGAATTAATATATTTAGGTTGATTGAAGGTAATTTTTTTTTTCAGTCTAGAGCTGGGTTTATACTAAACTTCAGCATAAATGACCTTCCCAAATGTATTAAACATCTGAAGGATTGAAAACAAAATTAAATTTGCCTTGAATATCTGAATATTTGCATGTCAGTGGCAAACATACCTAAGGCAAGTTTATTGTGAAAAGGGAAACCTTTATGCCCTTCAGACAAGGTACCCTCCACTACATGCATTTACATGAAGCAAAACATCCCATGAGGCTTAGGAAACAGCCAAGGTAATAATCTTAGTTGTCCTGAGCAATGCATTATTTCTGAGTAGAATAGGAACAAGTAGTTGAGATCTTTTAGTGGCTAATATCACCTCTTTGTTTGCCTGCATAAGGAATTGGCAAGATATATTTAACTTGGTGAAGTACATGGCAATAATGGTAAGCCAAATATAAGAATTTTGGGGGGTTTTTTGAGATTATGCATTTCCTGAGCATTTTAATCAAGTCTGCAAAATAAAACAATCCTAAGAATTCATTAATAATTTGGTGTTATTTTTCCTTGCTAATAGTTTGACAAATATAATTATGGTGTAATGAATTATGGTTTAAAGAGGATCATATTTACAATTTTACACATAAAGGATAATATCATCTCCCTGATAAGCAGTTAAACAGATAGCTTTCTTATTAATGGCACAATGATACAATCAAATGATGGGTAATTTCTATTACCCTTACAAATAGATAAGAAGTATATAGATGTGAAAGAAGCATTGATGTGGAAAATGTTAAAATAACAAATCTAATTAGATGAAAGAATTTAGAAATAACTTGTCAAGAGGGTAATGACCTCAATTAAATTTTATGTGCAATTATAATTGGCATTTTTAATAAAGGAATGCCATTGCAAATTGCATATTTGATATAATAATACAGGGCATCTTATTTCCTCTGGCTTGCCTTTATATTAAATAAAAATCTTTGGGATAATGAAACAAGATTCATAATTTAGAGTATTGGGTGTTTGCTCAGATTATAGGTTTCAAATAGTTTCAATACAAATGAGAAGTAAAAAAGTTATCAGATAGTGATCCTTTTCTTTTTACTTAAAAGATGCTGCTATTCAACAGCTTTTGTTGATGACTTGTGTATTGTTAGATGTAGTCAAGGTTGTAGCATCTTCAAGATGTAGCTAAATAGAATCTTTTAGTATTAAAACATCTAATTTGAGTCAAGAAAATTAACTGTGTGCAAAATTATCTATATCATTTCCTGAGAAAGTTTTCAAAATGACCCAGTTTTCATCTTTTGTGCACGTAGCTGTAGGGAAACTATAATGCCTTACATTATCACTCTGGTCATGTGCTAGTTTCTAACCCCCAAACTAATACTAAAATAGTAACTTCAAAGTAGTTGTACAAATGTAGTCAATGATGTGTGTTGATTAGGAAGAGGGACTGCCCGTGGAGTCCTGCCTCCAAAACACTACTCAGTATAAGCTTCTTACTGATTTATATTGTCATGTAGTTTTGTTAATATTCAACCTAGATAGACTTAAAATACTGGAATTGTGCAGATTTCGAATCTGGGAGAATATTACAAAGAAAAAAGTCATCTTAAACCTTATCTCAATGTTTCATGTTTCTCCTTTGCCTACATAAAATGGTAGGAGAAGAGTTGCTGTTGTAAATGTAATAGTAGAAGGGATGAGTTTAACTGGTGATGAAAAACCAACAAATAAGGACTATTGGGTTTGGGATGACATAGCAAAAAAAAAAAGCTATAATAGTTGTTAGGAAAGTACTCAATAGAAATTCTAAGCAAAAATAAATAGTGTCTGTAGCATTTGCAAATAAGCAGCTGGTACCATTCACAGTCTACCCCAATTACCTTCTGTTAATCTGGCACATCTTTAAAATGAAATGCTGTGCATAATTTTTCATGGTTCAAATACTGCAGACTTTTCTTCAGGCACACCAAGAAAAGCCACTATCACAAGTGACCTGTGTAATTGAATGTGAGTTATTTTAGAAACAGATTTCCACAGAGGGAAGGAGAGCTGTGGCCATGGGAAATCCTCAGCATTTACTTTTTAAATTCTGAGTTGATACATGAATGTAAAAAGAGATAAACTGATATTGTTGAAAAAGAAATGGCTATTCTTTAATGAAAAGTCTATCATTTGCATACTGTCATATGTATGTAGATATGTTTGTAGATACGCTTGGGATTTGCTGTAACCCAAGGACTAGATGCTGATGTAGTTTTGAAGATGAAATGTTTTATGGATGAAGAGCAAAGCACTGTTCCATCAAAGCACGTTTCAACAGAAAACTCTGGGGAAGGGCTGCAGTAACTGCTTCACAGATTAGGTGAAATTTGGACAGTTAAGACCAAAATCAACCCATAAATCCTGTGTCTCATCTAGCTTTGGAGTAGCCTAAATTGATCTTATATCCACATTTTTGAGTACAGTTTTTAATTCACCTAAACTGAACCTTTCAATTCTTGGGAATAATGCTTAGTTCTCATAAAACACACTTGGGATCCACTATGATATTGAGAGTTACCTGTAGTGTAGTGACCTTCTGATAAAGTCATGAAAGCCAGTTGTAACAAGGATAAAATTTATATCAGCTGATCTTGCAGCTGAGTATTCAGTTGGTTTACCTTCCTCATAAATAGTAATTCCTTTACGGAAAGAAGTAATCACATTTCTCAAAGTACTGTCAGAGGGATTAGATTGTGTTTGCAATCCAGAGGTCTAAACTGATCACCACAGATCTCTGGAAAGTGTATTCTTACAATTTTACAAGGACAGTTTCGTTTCTTCTTTTTTTTCCCAAAATTGTCCCTAGAGTCCCATTTGAAGATTTCACGTATGAAATACAACATTTGGGACTAAATGTGCACTTTTTGCAGCCTACATTTCTGACAGGTGAGGGGTTTTTTTGCTGTATAAAATTTGCTGAACTTGTTTGGAACAAGTAATCTGTAGAAATCAGTGTTTCTGGAGACAAGGATTGCTTGAAGTTGCAGGAAACTGATATTAGTAAGACACTTTGAAAGCTGTTCTGTTGCTCAGGGAAACTTTTCTCTGAGCAACAGAAAACACTTAGTTTTGTGCAAACATAGAACACTGAACTACTGAGTTAACCCTGTAAGTTAATATGTTGTGCTGTTAATTAAAAGTATACTTTATTTTATCATCAATTTTTCAAATTTAAGATATCTTGCTGAAATATTCACTGAACTAATAATTTTTGAAATTATTTTTTTCCAGTACATAACTGGAAAGATGTTCACTGAAAAGATAGGTACTTTATCCATGTCAATCAATGCTTGTCTACTTGATTTATTGTATTATAAAATTCATTATTTCATAGCATCAAATAACACAAGGGAAATAGTGGCAATATTCTAAGTTACATTTGGAAAATTAGTTCTTCTCATATATCGCCCCTTTTTGTAGCTTAGTGCATTGCTATTAGGTTTTTAAAATATTTTAAATATGATTTGGAATATAAAGCTCATCATAAAAGCTGTCTCACAGCCCCATGATGTACCTGTGATGATGCACTCATGATCAAGTTCCCACATGGGAAGAACCAAAGGATGGAACCTTTTGGAAAGTATCATGATTTGCTATCACTACATCCTACATTCTGCATTTGTGGGGTGTTTTTCAATGAAGTCACCACTTGCTACTAGTGCAGTAGAAGAATTATCTCATGCTTTTAGTGCTTAAAGCAATACGTGCTGCTATGACAACTTTGACTGCCCAACAAAATCCTACCAGATGTTACGATAACTGGGAACTTGTGGAAGATGATTCAGAGTCATCCAAATGCCAAAAAGAGCTTTTCAAGTTAAAAAACAACCAAAAAATCAGAGGATGGAATTGTAAATCAAGGAATCTCTCATTATGCCATGTTGATCACCAGATTTCAGTTGTGTAAAAAATTGTTGGGGGAGGGAAAGTCCTTTTATGCAAGAACAGTAATATACTTGTCCCTCTGTTTGCATGAAATTAATCTGATTTCCAAGTGGCTCAAGTATAGGACCACAGGGTAGGTACTGTATTATCTTGTAGAGAAACACTGTAGCAATGATAATACTATACTTCTAAAACAAATATAATTATTTCATAATAAATAAACTTCTCTTTCCCACACAGATAAAAAGCCCTAAACTCTTGGCCTTTTCTATAGTACCTGCAATAGAACAGAAGTAACTTGTAAACTCTCAACTATTTCATGTCACTGCAGAGTAGATTCTCATTACAAGATTTTTATTAAAAAATACTTGTTCAACCAAAAGAGTGCATAATGCTGCCATACCTGGGATTTTTTTGCAATACCACCTCACTTAAATTCCTTAAGAAAGAACAATTGCCATGATACACTTATATCCCTAAAACATAATATGGCAACCACAACCTGGCAGTCTAAACAAAAGCCTTTGAGATAGTGTGCTAAAGGTCAAGTCACTGGCAAGTATGCCGTGCCACAACACTGATGTGCTCCATGGAGAGTTTGGCTGAAGTCTATGGATTCTGTTCAGTATTCAGTAGTATTTTAGGCTTTTCTTTTTCTGTTCTTTCCAGCACATGCACAAAAATTGTACTTGGGGTTTGTTTTTTTTTGGGTTTTTTTTTGGTTGCATGGTGTTCTGTTTTTTCTGGTTTGCAAAGAAACCATGCTAGCAGGATGTATGCATTATGTAGCCAGGACTAACAAACCTGTAGGATAAGCATCAATATGCTCAGCAGCTCCCATGTGAGACCTAATGGTTATAATGGTTACCTTTTTACCATCTGTCGCTCTTTTCCATGGACATTGACCAAGTTCTTCTGCTTACCAAAGTAATTTTCTCAGACAAGGCTATACAGCTGGTCTCTTATCAGAAAGATTTTGGATCAGAAAGTGGAACGTCTTGGAGGAGAGTTAGCATTAAACTTGTGATTGAACAGTAGTTTTCAGGGGGTACATACAGAAATGCTGCTGAAAGTAAGAAACAGAGTAATATCTGATAATGAATTTAATGAAGTAATTTTGTGAGCTCCACCCAGTGCTCAGCTGAAATTGAGCACAGGACAAAAATAAATATTTATAAGACCCTTTGGATTTTGCTAACACAAAAATACAGAGAAGACAGGGGCTATATAAAGAACTTCAGGTACTTAATTCTGTAAAAGTAAATTATAATTTTAGACATCATAGGGGAGTAAGATAGAGAAACTCTTTCTCTTGTGTTGCTTGAGAATTTATAAAAAAGGAACAGGAATGTTCACCATGGAGGAAAACCACAAGCACCACCATTTGTTCTAAATTCTTACCGTCCTTAAGCTTGAGGAAACCCATCTTAGAACTTAGATTTATGCTAACCACTGATAGGATTTTTGCTTACTGGGATTTTGTTTTCTCTTCATTGAGTATTTTGAAAAAAATTATCTTGTTTTTATTACTTTTCGTTTTATAATCTTGACCAGTATATATTGCATTTGTTCCTTCATCACAGTCAAATGTTATTTTCATGAATCCCCTCTGGGGTCAATGATAATCACTTATTTTGCAGGTGAGAAGCAATTGGCTACATTTGCAAGGTCGGCTTCCATTATCAAGTTGTCTTCTGGAAATCTGGATCATTCTCAATGCGTTTTAGAATATGTTCCTAAATGTATAGACTCCATAGATAATGCATTCATTTTCTTTGCAAATTAAAAAAGGTTTTACTTTTAGAGATATGCTAACTTCATAGAAGCAAAGAAATCTTTGCTACTTTATATAAAAAATTCATATGTATAAGAACGAACCTATTTGTAGATCTCATTTTTGGTAAAGGTTTTATAATTTGATTATATTTATGTGAAAAAGACATGTCAGATATCATACTGAAGTTGTGGTGAAGATGGGCTCAGGTTTAGATAGAGCAGAGGTAAGTATAGAGAGTTGATAAGTTAACCAGCATTATGATGCACAGCTATGAAAAAGTAATTTGGAATATTGCTGTTTATATTCCAATAAAATATTAAAGGTTCACATTAAGGTCAGCTAGATTTTTCCAGTCAGAGAGCACTCAAGTGTCTGTAAAGTTCTCAGTCAAAACAGAATGGAAAGTGTGGGAGGGAAACAATTATTTAAATCTCTTCTCTTATAATTATCTCTAGGATTATTTCAGGCGTGAGGAAAGCTAAAGCATCATATTTACATTAGTAATTTTTCTCAATGTATCTGAACATATCCTTGGGCTGCTCTTTAACAGCTCCTCTATTTTATCTGCATCTCATAAGCTACGGTCTGAGATCTGGTTTGTGATTGTTAGCAAAACTGATGATAGTGAACCACTCAGGATATGAGGCAGGTAATTAAACTATACCTTATGGTATTACCTGTCTTCGAAGTCTGACATGGCTGTCATTGATCTACTGATAGATTCCCACCATCAAATCACTGTCTATGAATATGGTAGAAGAATTGGTGGTGCAAGTTTCCATACTCTTAGTACTGTGTTCCAGTTTTTCAAGGATCACTTAAAAGAATATTCTTTTGGTGGTTTAGTTTTCATCCTTATTCTGTGCTGTCTATTCACTAAGTCTGCTTGTAAGTAAGAGCTTTGCTTTTGCTTGTTCCTTGCCTTTAGGAGCTTAAACAGAGATCATTGTCTCCTTTCATCAAATTTTCTGACCATTAGATAATTTATTTCTTTAGCAGGATGGGCTAGAATTGATGACTTCTATCCCTGGCAGTGAAGGACAGTACTGAACAATCCCTCATAGTAAATTAGTCTTATGCTCTTCATGTCTTGCTTCACTTTAAATGTATAAATAAATACCAAATTTCAGAAAATGTAGGTTTTCAATCTGTGACATTTTATGTATTGTGTCTAATTTAAAATGTCTAACAAGTGTATAAATAAACAGACAACACCTTCCCCAGACAACTACAACCATGAACTAAAAAGTGGAAATTAGTTTCCTTTTGGAAGAATGAGTTTGTAGGCCCTTGTTTAGTGCCTATGGATAAAGTACTTTTTTACTCTGTTGATTCTGAAACTGGTGCAGAGATATCAAGAAAATTATCATATTCATGGAGTCACACATACTACAGCAATGTTGAGATTTCCTCCCATGCCCCCTTTCTCTGAAAGAAAAAATGTAAACCTGAACAATTTTTCTGTGTTTGTGATAGGAGCAACGCTTAGCAAAGTTTTCATAAGTTAAGTAGCAGAAGATGCTGACTTATACAGAAACACTCATTTGTGTGTATATATATGTATTTCTTTTTAACATTGTCATAAACCCATAGACTTGAATGAAACTGCTGGCATAAATCCATGTTCAATACTTTGATGAATAAGGAACACAGTATTGGTTTTTATTTATGCTGTGCCATAAAGTTGAGCTTAAATTTAGAAAAGACAGAAGATAAAAGAGTTTTAAAATAAAAACACTGTTCTTTAGTCTCTATATAGAAGCAGGAAATAATATAGTAAGTAGGTTACTGCTATTGTATTTTCTCCAACTATTACATAATACATTTAAATTTATCATCTGAATCCTGAGCTGATGTCTGCTTACTTATTGAGTGAAGTATTTAAACAGAAGTAACATTAGGAGATCTAAGTTAAAAATACTTTACCTGAAAAGTCTGTAGGCAAGTGGGAGTTGGCCTCCTTCCAGGTAACAAGTGATAGAACAAGAAGAAATGGGCTCAAGTTGCTCCAGGGAAAGTTTAGGCTGGATATTACAGGAATGATTCACTTATTCATCAAAAAAGTTGTCCAGCACTGGAGTACTCTTCCCATGGAAATGTAAGTTTCACCGTCCCTGAAAATGTTCAAAATACATGTAGAGGCTTTGCTTAGGGACCTTGTTTAGTGGTGGAATTGGCAATGTTGGGTTAACAGTTGGACTCGATGATCTTAGAGGTTCCTTCCAATCATGATGGTTCTATTGATGCCTTGGGAAGGCTGACCTGAAACAGAGACTGGACAGAGCTAGAGAATAAAGTAGGTATTTATTGAAAGGCCTCTAGGATCCACCTTGGGCAGGTCAGGAGCCTGACTAGGGCCACACCCAAGGTGGACCAAGAATGGTCACAAAATGGCTGACTGATTACATTTTTATAAGTTTTGGTCCATTTGAATATTGGGGTTAATTGTCCAATTACAGCTTCAGGTTGTAAGGTCTCATCTTTCTTGTTCCTCTCTTCAGTCCACTGTTGTTTATGCTTTTGGGCTGAAAGTTGACCTTGGTCCTCAGCAGGAAAAGGATTTGTTTTGTCTACCTACTCTGTGACAAGAGCTTACTAGCACTTAATATGAGGCTCAGAACTACATCCTTAGGCAGCACAGAATCTGAAAACATGAAAGATAAAACTTAAGGCATCACTATGATTCCATTTTTTCAAATATCACTGCTGTGTTTGACTGTGGCATCTTCAAAATGCCCTGGTAAAAATTATTATGTCCTCAAGTGTTAGGAAATAGCTTCAAACTTGAAATCCAGTTAAAGCTTCTCATATACTCTTGTGCTGAGTGGGGAAAGAAAAAAAAAAAAAGAAAAAAAAGAAAAAAAACCTCCCAGAAAACAAAGCCATCACATAAGAGGTTGTGAATTTGGACATAATAATATTTAGATCATATTTAGTATAGGATTTTTGCATTGTGATCTGCATGTTGTTTTACAGAAGCCTACATTTTTGAGTCTGATTTTTCTATGGATACTTTTTTTTGGATACTTGTTTTGAGCTAGATGAGCAAATCCCATCTTCTCTGATCCCATCATAATTTTCTGTATATTAGTGCTATAGGCAGGGATTTATACATATTGTAGTAACTCTGAAAATAAGTGTTGCCTCTTTGGATATCCTAAAAGATCCATGAATTTCAAAATATGAATCATAAAATAAGTATATATACACACACAGATGCATGAAATTGCACTTGCGTGTTTTTCATACCTGAATTCTGTGATATTTACCAGTTGTTTTGGTTTATGTTCTGCCATAAAACCACTGAAATGAGAGACATGTGAAATACAATTTTAAAATGAGAAAAGAATAATGCTTTCAGCTATATCTGGGTTTAGATCTTGAGACGCATCAGTAAATTGCAATAAAATGAGATTATGCACACATCTGTATACACATTTATTTGAAAAAAGTTCTAGATGAGACAAAGCAGATAGATCTTGTCAATCCAGTCTTCAACAAAACATTTTTTCTAGCTATTCCTCACTGAACACAATGAGTGTCTGCTGATAGAAAATTAGTAAATATGCAAGTTAAAGCAAGTAAAGTTATTATGGATAAAATTTTGAGCTAAGGAAAGAGTAAGAGCACACTCTGTATTTTATCTTGCACTGAAGAGGCCTTAACAAGGCTTTGATGGTTGATTAATAATCTCAGGGAGGATGATACAAAAGGTAGAAGCAAGCTTGTAATGTTTTGTGATAGTACAGAGTTCAAGATCTTCCTTGATAGGGAACAGGATTAAAATGTTATACAGGGAGAAAAGAATGAGTTGAAGAGTTGGACTAATATATGCAAAAAGACAATAGTTTAGAATGCACCCTCATCTATCTAGGGACACAAAGAAGAATTTCTACAATGAAATAGGTTTTCAGCATATACAAATAAATAAAAAAATGAAAAATGTGTATGTTAAACATAGGCCATCATGCCACTTTTAGCTATGAAAAAAATTACTGCAGACAAAATATTTCTAGGATAAATGACCAAATGACCAAGCATTCTTTATAACACTGTCTTGAATATAAATGTTGGTTCTTACAGATGTGAAAGTCTGAACCATTTTTTTAGTAGATCATGTGAAAATACAAAAATCTATTTACACCTATGGTGCAATTTTGTTTCAGGGTTGTGTGAGAAGATGCCTTCTGTCTTTTTTTCCCCTCTTCTTTTTCAACAATAGCCCCATGTTACAAATATATTTCCTTTCTCAGCTGCAGTTAGACAGCTATCAGTATCTGACACCTTCATCCCTGTTTCTTAGTCAGACACTGACTAAAAGTCATTCTGAGTCAGCACGTCTAGAATATTCTGACAAAGACTTGAGTAAGTAAAAGTTGCAAGGAAACTGGGAGACAAGTTTACAATTGCAGCAAATGGATCTCGTGGATATTTGGTACAAGTCAGTTTCAAATGAACTGGAAACAGTGCTGGAAGCAGTGAGAACCGTGAGTGGATGGGCACAGGTTTCAGGTAGCAACGATTTAGATGGAAAAAGAAGACATTTGTGTACACAGGAAGGAAAGAGGGCACATAAGCTCAAACAGAGCAATGCAGACATGCTGCTTCCAGACTGAAGCCGAGTGGTGCTGTGCTAACTAGGCCAGTGAGAACTGAAGGATCTCAGGCAGACACTACTTGTATGAATACAAAAAAAAATTACCATGTTATGATAACAGCTTCTATAGCCTTCTTGTTGCATTTTCAAACTATCAATTCCTTGGGGTTTTTTTGCACGGGGAACTTTTCTATAAATATCCACACTATATTTGCTTAACAATAATTAGGGTGCTGATGTAACATAATGTATATTAATAGCATGTTTTAGGGGTTTTTTCTCAGATTTCTGTTCTTCCTTTGCACTTTTACTTGCCTTGTCATATGCTTTCAAGACAGATATTTTTGCTCTGTATTGGTCTAGTACTTTCAAAAATAGCGGTTTGATCCATGACTTCAAAACTAAAGTGTGTGCTGGATAAAAAGCGCTCAAAACATGTAGGCTTATGTGTTTTGAAGGTTCTGAATTTAGTCTTCAGTTTAAGACTTCTTTGTCTTTGCTACAGAATATTTCTTAGTGCAGAATGTAAATTGAATGTTCTTTCATAACTTCCAGTCATTATAAAAAGTACGTTTGGCAGAGGGCAAAAAAATCGTACAATTTTTGTAATTTCTCCCTTTTCCCATTTTTCTTAGATTTTCTTAAATATTTACTTTTTTCAGTAGGAATCAAAAGATGCACCACTTGTTTTACTACAAGCAAGGCTACATTCTGTATCTTTCGGTTTAAACACTTGCAATTTTTTTAAGACTTGTTTTCTAAAATCTAATCTTATTTTAGCAATTGAAGTCACATGTAGCAGCAAAAACCTCATATTTAAAAACTCATAGTGATGCTGTAAATCTTGGAATCAATTAGCTTCCAATAATCTTGTACTCTTTATATATGGTCTCTGACAAATAAGTGAAGTATTTAGTCTCTTAATTTCAAAATATCATTATATGATATCTCTAACATAGTTTCCTCTGAAAATGCCCCAACAGAACTTAATTTTATTTACTTCTTGACAGAATGTGCAACAGCTTATTTTTTGTTCATTTCCTAAGAGGTGAACTCTTAGAATGGAATTGAATCCTTTGCAAAGGACTGCACTTGGGCAATGCAAAGGCATGTGCCTCATCTAAGATTTGAAACAAATCATTTAAATAGGTTTTTAGAGGAGTCATAATTACTATACAAGTTTTCTGCACATAAGTGAATATAATTTAGCTGCATATATTTACTCAGAATGTAATTACTTGCCAATCTATTACTGCTCAGCTTTGCTGAGTCTATTTTTAGAATTAAATCATTGTGTGTGCTTTTCCTCTCACCACATGGATCCTATGCTAGGATCTTTATGTTACCAAACTACAGAAGACAGCACTCTTGTACAAGGCCTTTGAAACAGGATATTGTCACCAAGAAAGAGTTTACAATAACTGAATTTATTTATACAAAAAGTGTGTTTTAAGAAATCCCAAGCGAGTATGTTTTGGTAAGTGAAAGATGTATCACTGGATTAATGTTGTCCCTAAGAGAAGCGTCCTTAGAGATCAACATGCCAGAATGATGGAGCAGGAAGAGAGATCAACATGCCAGAATGATGGAGCAGGAAGAACCTTATTTTGGCTCTAAGTAGGTGATACCCTTGGCTATGAGATGAACCATCCCTGTCCTCACCTCAGGCTTCTTTTTTAATACTTGTGGAGTAACCTATTCACATTCCTAACGCCTAAAAGGAACATCACTTTCTAAACTTTTTGTCTTTAATTGGAGCTAATTAAATTTTCAAAATATTTCATGTCTTCATCTTCACTGCCCTTTTTCTTAAGCTGTGGAAAGTTTCTGTTTGCTTTTGTGCAGCAGCTATATTAGCCCACAAGAACAACATTTTCCTTGCTGTGAATGCTTGCATCTGTTGTTTGATCAATTTATATTCTCCACAGCCGAGGACCTCTTAGGTATCAACATTCCTATTCCTCCACTGTATCACATATGAAATTTTTACCACACTCTTCACTCTGGTTCATCTTCTTCCTTCCTATAGATTTTCTGATTATCCAGTCTCAATCCTCCCATATTATTTCAACAATGCTATGTTTCTTTTTTTTTTTCCCCTAACAACTGACTGTGAAAACTCATTTTCTTCTTTTCCTTTTTCCAGGTTCAGAAACTATATGAAATTAATCAGTTCATGAACTTAACGAATTTAATGAAAGGGAAACCCTACATCTTGTCTAATTCCTTCATTCTGCTATGAACAAGACATAAATTATTACTTGTTAAGGTTTTAGTTTTTATTTTGGCAGCTGCCTAAATATGACTGGCTAAAGCATGCATGCTTGATTTTACTGCAATATACTATTTGGGATGTGCCCCAAACAATTTCTTAGCATTTGCCTTGAGAAGTTAAAGTCCAAGTATCTGAAAGTTACTGATAACCTCTAGCCAAATGAATAAATCTGTTTTTATGAATTTTCTCTGCATATGAATTACTAAAGGAAAGCACAGCAATTTCAGTTACTTTCTGCTATAAATGAATAAAGTTAGTGAGTGAATTACTCACAGTCCAGTAGGATATCCTGGAAAAGTCTTCATTAACTAATAATTTTCTCCAATAGAATAACTTAAACTCTGTTTGGAGTCTAGCATAATCAAAATGGATTCTGGTAGTTTCTGACAAGGCACATACCCAAGCCCATTTAGTTTTCAGTATTTGAAAAATGTAATACAAGAAAAACATATGACAAGATGTATGTATGTAAAATGACTACACACACCTCTGAGATGAAAATGACATTCACCATTACATTTTGATGTCAAGTGAACTTTGACATAGGAAGTGTTAGTTTTGATGAAGAAAAAACAAGTCTGGAGTTGAGGGTAGAACAGTTAAGAATTGTGAGTTCTAAATCCATTGGTGTCCCATAGTGATATATATATATTTAATAGCTGCTGATGTAGAATGCTAAATTAATGTGTATGACTTCTAGTTGATTTTCTAACAGTATAGAGACTTTGATTTTATAACTTTTTTCTCCCCTTTGTCATGGTGTTGATGTCTGACAATGTTCTCTTGATTAGAATGATGACTTACAGTACTTCAGCAAGAAACAGTGCTTTATGGGAATGAAGAAATAATAATATATGCATGCATCTTATAAAAGATGGATATAAAACAGGAGGGAGGATTATTTTCTAAAGCTGTGAAAGGGTTTGCATTTCGGTTTTTAATGATGCCTGATCACTGGAAAAGTCAAGTGTCAACCATTCCAGTACCAATGGTTGCTTCTGTCTGGTAAGGCTGTGCCTTCCACTTTCTTTCTCGGTTGTAAATAATGTGCCTGTGTGGAATAAGCTATAGCCTAGCATTATGTCCTGAGGGCCCAAGTGTACTGTAAGATCAGAAAAGCCATTCAGTGGGCATTTTTATCAGTGTAGTCACCTTAGAAGACTCTAAAAGGAGTCATCATTACTTGATTTTCATTTGCTTTGGTCCTTTGTTTTCCTTCCTTGTCACTATTCATAAGCCTCCAGGAGGAGTTCCCTGGCTGCCTGCTGGCTCTGAAACTCCCATAATAAGAGCTCAGGGAATTCCTCACTGCTCAGGCACTGAGCACACAGTGAGCTACTGTGGCTGAGCTCAGTGCTGCTGCCTGTTCATGAGCTGGAGCTGCTCAAATTGCTGTCCGCCTGACACCCCTGGAGCAAAGAATAGCTGTCAAAGTGTGGGGATAGGGGAGGCTGCTTTACATTTGGCCAAATGACAACAACTGCTTTTTGAGGTTTTGAAATGTGTTTTTGTTTTAGAAGATGTGAACAGCATCTTTTGAATACGTTGCAAATTTTATGTGCGAATGCTGGTTTTGATTTAAGTCAAATAGTTCTCATTTGTGAAACAGAATGCAGAGTAATCTTTAGCCCTGTCTCTGAGTATTTACAGGTCCCATTTTTATTCTCCATTATGATTCTTCTCATATAGATGCCAATGTTATGACAGTGCTTTACAAATAAAGTCAGAAAAATATTTATTCTGAATAGCATTTCTTTGTCCATTTTAGATATATATTTAATTTTTCTGTGTTTGGCACATGACATGAAAACAAATACTCTAAATTATTTCAGACAAGGAAAGTTTGTATCAGCTATATTTAAATATATAAAGTGGAGACGTTGGATTAGATATATGTGCGTTCTATAACTGCATTATTTTCTTTTATATCTTCTTACCTCAAACTTTAATCTGCCTTTTTCGCAATGCTGCAAAGAAACTATATCCTCAGAAGCTGTCACTAAGAAAAATTACCTGAGGGCATTCTGACTTTCTGCTTAAGCTTTATTTTGTCATTTATTTCTATTAACAATCATTAAGGAATTTAATAATTATAAGCCTCATTAGCATTTTAATGAGACCAGTGGCCATTGCTAAGTGTAATTAAATTAGTTTTATTGTATGATATTTTGAAACTGTGATTAAATTAAGTTTTACTGTGCTTTGAAGACCAAACCTGTAGAGATCAGTCTTCAGTAACAGTCTTGTTAACTTGTGAGGAGTCTGCAAAATAGACATAGTCAGGAAAAAAGGCAAAATATTCCCTACTGAAGTTAATCATAAAAATTTAGAAATCAAATGTTCCTGCTGCCACCAGCTCTAAGATTACAAGTATATTTTTAGTGACAATAGTGGCCTGTTAAATATTATGAGTAGCTTTGTATAATCCATTTTTAATTTTTCAAAATAACATCTAGATAATCTGGCAAGTTGTTCTTTATAAATCAGGGAGAGAATATTACAGTTCTTGATCAGACAGAACTTCCATTGCGTTCAAACAGACTTTCACCCCATTAAGAAGAGCAGGTGTGTAAAAGCAAAGTGTTATTGGTGTTTGTTGAAGTTATTATAGTTTCAGAGAAATAAATTAATTGGATAGTGAGGAAAGACAGTGAGAAGAGGAAAAGAGATGCTACAATTGGAATCAGTCCATTGAAATCCTATGAAAAGGCACACAAACATAAGATTAGGCGTATATCTGTCCATGTCCAACCTCTGAAATTTTTAATAGTGTGCACTGAACTAGAACAGGATTTAGCACTCTGTAAACACTGGAAGGTAGTTTGTTTGTTCTCACCCATTTGTCAAGTAACAACTGCTGTCTGCCTTCCAGGTTCTCTTATTATGAGAATACCGGAGTATTCTGCCCTATTTACCTGGACTTCAATAAGCATAAAGTTTCTTAACAACTAAGTTAATAAGAAATAAAATCTGTAACTCTTAAAGACCACCCCTTGTGTAGGAACCACTAGTTTAATATTTTTTGTTATAATTTTGTTCCCTCTGCCAGAAGGGATCGCTTCATGTAAAAACAAACAAACAAAAAAACCAAAAAACAACCCAAAACCAAACAACCATAACAAATACAAGCCCCAAAATTTCTTTGCAGTGTTAATATGTTAGTTTGAATAGCAGCAGACAGGCATTCAAATCTAAATGTTCCTTTATAATCATTAAGGGTTAAGTACAATCAAAATATTACATTTCTGGGGCTTTTTCTTCCTTTTTTTTTATTCAGTAATAAACACTTATTTTATTTTATTTTATTTTTATTTCACCCTTGCAAAATTGAGAACTTCAAGGGATTTGGGTCATCGACATGCATATGTTAGTTGAGGTCAAGACAGTGCTTAGAATACTGTGGACAGAGGAATCCTAAACCAGCTTGTTACCAGATCAAATAATCGCAAACTACAGAAAATCATAGCAGGAAAGTGACCAACGCAAAACTGCGCTCAATTGTAATATTGGAAAGTTGTTGCCACTTTCAACCTCAGATTTGCTTTCCTAAATTAGGTGTATTACATATCTGATTGTAGTTTAACTTATTGGTATTTAAAGAACTATTTAGAATCTTTAAATCCATTTATGTTGTGATAGCTGACAGCGTATAGACCACAGAGGAATTCTGCTAGTAAGGTAAATGACTGCCTAAATCACAGGTCAAGCTTAAAAAAAGCCACATTATAAATTGTGAGAAAGCCTTCAGCTTAGATACATCAGTCCTGGTTACATGGAAGTACTTATTTGGGGATAGTCTCACACATTTAGAGGGTTTTATCCAGGCCTGAAAGAAACATTTCTGTGGTATGCACTTGTGAGCCAAAATCCTATTTCTCTTCCCATGTCTCTTAATGTGCCCTGAAGCTAGTCAGGCTTGTGCATCTGAGAAGTGCTTCAGGATTCAGCTCACATTTAAAGGATAAAACATAGTACTCTATTTTTAGCTACATTGTAACTTCAGATGAACTGCAGTTCATCAAAATTAGGGGTACTTCGGTGAGTCTTTTTATTGCTAGACTGTTCCAGCAGTATTTTTATAATAAAGTAATAGTTCACAGTATATAAAACCACTAAATGTCCTTGGTACCTGTGAGTAGAATATGGGAGATGCAAAGATTTTGCATTGAGAGAAAAAGGCTGGATAATTTGTTACTCATCTCTGACACTATAAGCTTGTTCCCAGAAAGATATTATCTAGATAGGTCTGTGAATTTTAATGGCATGAGAAACCATCTTCCCTTTCCTTGGGAGATGTCTCCACAAGCTATCTATCAGCACTAAGTGCAGCAGCTTATTTACCCATTGCAAAGTCCGAGCTTTCCCTGTAGAACATTTTTTTTCTTTTTCTGCTCTTTACATAGATACAAAGCTAGTACAGAGTTTAGCAGTTTTGTTCCTGTGAAGTTCGTTCAGTGTATTCAAGTACCTGAAGAGGGAACTCAGCTCCTGCTTGCTATTGTTTGCTTAGACCTTGTTTTAACTGATATTGCTGGTATTACAGAATGAAGTTCTGAAATACCCTCAAAAGCATAACAAGATAGTTGTGTTTTCTGATGAATTGCTTTACAGAGACTGTAACTATGCATTTTACATGATAGCTATTTGTACACCACACAAAGCATGTTTACTTGTGGGAATTGTGGGGTTTTGCTGTAATTATTAGAACCTATTGATTGTCTTCCATTATGTTAATGTTTCCAGATTAAGCAATATGAAGCAATTTTCTGCCCTCCTGTATCTCAGAAGCCTAGGGATATTATTTGCAACTTTTACTGCAAGTCTAGACACCTCTGTGAATAAAAGTAATAATTTACTTCATTGTAAGTTTCTCTTCTGATTGTAATCAATGAACCTTGCACTGTGGAATAATAATGAGGTGACAAATGAGGAAATAACCCTTCTGAGGTAGGGAAAGGATGATGATGAAAGACACAATGAGCATTCAATTGGCTTCTTAAACAATAATACTTTTGCCCTTTCTTTTGAAGGCTGGCTACTTTCAGATAATCATAAGCTGTTTGTAGCTATGACCACTTCAAAAAAGAAGAATAATTTTAATGATGAGCCATTATCATAATTGCTTCAGCATATCCTGAACTAGTTAAGAGACCTTATTTCTGGCCATATAGTACTTTATTGGCTTTTGATATACTGTGTCATCTGTTCAATTTGTGGGAAACTATCAAAGGTGAATAACTGAATGCTAGGGCTGGAAACACCAAAAGATTTCTGCCAATTATTTCCAAGATCGGCTGCAGTCAACTTGTCCTGATTTTACTTCTTCTAAACTTACTGCAGAAATATGAGTATAGTCTGATTTCAGATTTGGTTCTAATCTCTTTTAGGGTAATTTCTTCCACTCACCGTTCCTGTTTTATAGATTTTTATTTTATTGTCATATTTTGTGTTATTTAATCCATTCTCAAAATTTTCCAGTTGATTCTATGACTTTTATTTCATTTCCTGTCTTATTTATCTATACTTTTATTTGCTTCTTCTTTTCTTTTCTTAGATTTTTTCTTTTCCTTACCGCCCTTACTGTTTTGTTTTTATGCTTCTTATGATTCTCTTTTGTTAGTTTTTTATTTCTATTTTTGCATACATTTCCTATTTGCTCTCATGCAGTATTTCATATAAGAACAAAGGTCACAGACATAATTATGAGATGTAAAGGTGGCTTTATATTTCTGTGTAACTCTAGGTACTTAGAAAGTTAGTAAAATAGACACATTCAAAGGTTTGTGTTTGTGTTTTATTGTTTCTCAATGCATGTATAAACTCATGCACCATTATTTGTATATTGTTTTTGACAAGGGAAAGAAATAACTTCTTCAAGTAGTCGGAGCTTGAGAAATAAATGTATTGGTAGATTTGTGGATGTACAAATGTGTAATTCCCCACCAGTTATTCTTAAAGAAGAAAGGGAATGAAAATATTTGAGCATTCTGAGTCCTTTATATCAGGAACTTCAAATCTGAGAGTTTGCTGACATATCAGGAAAACTATGATTTCTTAATTTCTTTCTGAAAGTGCTCATTGGCACAGACCAAAGGTCATACTCAGAATCCAGAGAATATCCATATCCTTGCTTTTGAAAATGCAGTAATAGAAATGTTTATTTATTTATTAAACAAGTTACTTAGATACCAGTTTGTTCCTTGATTTCTTTTTCAGTAGTAATTGTGGTCTTTTTGTTCTGGTTTCATTTTGCTAATAGATTTTATACATCATCCTTGAGATTGATTGATATGTTAGAACTGAAATTCTCTATCCTATTCCAAAGTGAGCTAGGTTTGACAGAAAATTCTACCACCCAACCGAATGGAAAAGGCTGAGCCACAGAGACAAACAGGAATATTTTTGCTGCATTGGTGGATATTAGCTCATATGTCTTGGGTAGGAGACTTCCTTCCTTCAGTTACTTGCTCCCTTAGTGTTTTAGATAAAAAGATAGTCACTTTCAGAAAATTTAAAAAAACAAACAAACAAAACACACATACAAACCCACCTGAAACAATGGAAAAAAACTCAAACAAAACCAAACATGATAAAAATCAGGATTCTGTGTTCACAAATATCTGTGTTTGTACAGGTAATAACGTAATAGTAATAACATAATAATGTTTGTAATACAGGTAATACGTTACATACAAGTAATGTTACTTGTAGCCCATAAGACGCCTGAATCCTGGTTACAGAAAACATTCCTTGCTGTGAAAACATTCTCACATTGAAGTAGGTGTGCTTAGAAACTTGTATCAAGTCAGAGAAACTTAGATACCTATATATGTACTCCTGAGAGAGGATTCATGGCTGATTTACCTATTCCAACATAGCTCAGTTGACATCTGTTGCAAGGAGGCCCCCACAGAGCCTGTCTCTGCATTCAGCCCTATGGTTTATGTTACAGAAATAAGACTGAAGTAGATTGCAGTGCTGCCTTTGCTCTCTGTGTGCATACAGAGCTGGAAAGGTGAACACAAAAGGCTGATTATTTTCTCACGTTTGTAGTGCACCACAGAGTTCATGCAGGGCCAGCACTCCCACCACAGCTTGGTCAGTGTGTGGGTGTGCCAGGCTGCTTTGCTAACCCTTAGCAATATGGATGGGGCAAAGTTTTTCACTCAGCTGGGGCAAATGCACTGAGCCTGTATTTATCAGGTCTCCGAGTCCTGAGCAAGGCTCTGAGTCCTACTCTCAGCACAGGAATGTTCTCTAGAAGTTCTAGGAAATGGCTGGAATGTATTACTCTTTTGGAAGCAAATACAGGATATTAACAGAGCTTTCATGGCTGTGAATAAGCACTTTTGGACAGGGAAAGATTTTGCTTAATTGTACTAAATCAAAATTAATTTTCTATTTTCTTTGTTGAGTCATGTTAGCAGACTTGTTGGGTTTTGCATTGCTTTATCATGCACTGAGGAGAAAAGCAGCATACAAGACATATTGGTTTGCTTTTAGTGAGACACCAAATATTAATGATTCTAAACTATATTACTTAGGAAGAAGTCTTAATAGAGAAAGCAGACTTAAGAGGTAGACTTCTTACCAAACAGAGGGACTTAACCTGATTCAGGTATTTCTGGGGTTGTTTTTGTGAAATGGCCTCCCCCCCAGTCAGTTTGGACAGTGAGGGATAGTGGTATTTTTTTTATTTTTTAAGAAAGGCACTAATAGGATATAGGATTTATTTATTTTCCATTTTCACACTCAGGAAGTTCAGGAGAATTACCATTTTTTGATACCACAGAATCATATAATGGCCTGGGCTGGAAGGTTAGTTTGGTTGGGAGACTTTTTAAAGATCATCTTCTGTCAGATGATGTTGCTCAAAACACCTGATCATACATCTGTCTTCTTGATACCTGTCTTAAGTAGGTCTTTCACATTCAAAAGGAAAAAACATACATGGACTCTTCTTACTATGATTAATTTGAAAGATTTGGATATTTTAAAGATTTGCCTGGAAACCATGGAGAATTTGATACATTCCTAAAGAAAAAATTCAGCAGGCATAAATGCAATGCTTTTTAGTAAGGTTCTAAGCCTGTGACCACACTTGCACAGCATTCATATATCCAATTCCCTCATCCCTGAGGATTCACAGGCTAAATCTCCTGAAGAGGTGTAGCCACAGTCATGCCATGAGATTAAATGATGATTAATATGTTTGAAATCTGGTAAGGACTCCTTTTGGGGTTCACCTGACAAGGGGTGCACACAGTTCATTTTAGTGCAACACTCAAAGAGGACACTGAAAGCACTAATCAGTATGTTTTAGATAGGATACACTAAGGAGCTGTAACCTGCCTTTCGCTGAACTAATCCACTGCTGCTACATCTTGATAAAAATCCATGCACCTGAGCATTGGTGTTTCAGTGTACCTGATGTGCAGCAGAACAATTTCTTTTAGCTTACCAGAATCCTTTCTGTTCTTTGACAAAACTGATGAGGCAGGTACCTCCTAACCTACTGATGTGAAAGCCGTTGGTTGACGTCTTGTGACTGAGTCCAGGATTAGATACCTAAATTGAATCACTCTCCAGAAATGACCTTTGTTTTTAAGAAGCTGATGTTCACTAGAAAGGCTCCTTAAAAACTTTCAGTCTTTGAACATAAAAGTTGCTTTCAAGTTAATAATTAAGGCATTTAAAAATAAAGGAGTAGAATGCATTTGATCTAGCTTTTCATATTTTCTAAGTGTGCCAAATAAGAGTGCCTTGAAAAAAGCTGCTGAATTCAAAAGGTTATGAGTGTGAAGTAAACTAGTGCCATCTGGTTTAGAGGAGGAATTAATGCAAGGAAACACTCAGCCAGAACTACTCCAGAGAACATACACCAAAAGATAGAGACTATATTGTTTATATATTTCCTGTCATAAAGTAATATCTCTAAAACTTAATAAATATATTCCCTAGTAAAAGACAGTGGCAACAATAATTCATACCTTTTTCCCAAGATTTTCTAATATTTTTGTAGAAATTAGAGAAGGAAAAATATCGGGGGAAAAAAATTGAGAGAGCAAAAGGAATTCGTAGTTTATGATATAAATTCTTTTGAGTGTGAAAAAAGATATTTTTGTAGAAAAGCCTCTGTCAGAGGCAGTTTAATTTGCAGAATTTAAAAAGAATTGTTTATGCTTTGGATAAATGCAAATACAGCATTTAGGAAAATTACCTTTGCATTACTTACTTCACTAATTACCTCCAAAGCACCTCTTAAGCATACGATGTAATTTCAAATCATGTTAAATGGACAAAAATTGCAAAGTACTTTTCTAAAGTTCAGGTGTTAGAACTAACGTCTTTGGCATATATTTATTTATTAAAACTGTGCATATGTCTTGAAACTTACTCATTACAATAATCTCTTCATGAATTGTTCACTTGCTTACCCAATTATTTTTTTTTCTATTTTCTCTCTCTTCAGTCTCTCTCTAATACACAAACTATGTATTGTTTTTTAAAAGCAAAATTCTTACTTTTATTACATGGAAGGGAAGTTGATAAGAATGCAAATAAAGAGTATTTCTATATAATAACAACAAAGTCCCTAGAACTAATTCTTCACTTTTCTCTGTAAGCAAAACCCTCAAATAATATTATTCCATGTCCAGTCAGAATATGATTGCATAGTAGGTATTAATGCCTACTGTGTACAACTGAGCCGTTATAAAAACTCTTTTTCAGTCTGAAAATGTTGAGAGTATCACAGTTCTGCATGCATATTGATGGCTTAGTGGTAAGTGGTAGTGTTTATTCAGGCTGTAAACTTCATTTCATTTCATCAGCATTCACTGTAGTGGGAGATTTTCATGATGTAGGAACTTGTGTCACTATAGTTGCAGTCACTAATCTTATCTCAAGCATTAAAAAATAATCATCAGTATTCTTTATTCTTTGAATGGAAACATTGTTAAAACATTTTACCGACAGTGTTTAATTTTCAAAGGTAAGTTCAGGCAATTTTAGCAGCCACAGAGATTTTGAGATAAGTGTGTTTGGAGTAGTGTATATAGGAACTAGAGGAAATCCTTGAAAACACTATAGATCTGAAAAAACATAAATGTTAAAAACGTAAATCCTTCTCTGCCAATGGACAGAGTCTGCAGGAGACAATATTGTGTCTTGTGTAACGTAAAGAACATTCACTGGAACTGATATTAAGAAGCATTTATATAAACTACTTTGGAAAATATATACAGGCATTTGTTGGTTTGTTTTGTTGGGTTTGTTTTCATTAAATCTGACTGGAAGAGCAATCTTTATTGAATTTTCTGATTGTAATGGGATATTAGCAGGAGACATAAGATTAATTTCCTAAAAAATGCATAATGTAGTAAAGTAAGCAGAGCTGGACATGATCAAAAGAATAAAAGTAGATTATGTGTTAACTGAATTAAATCTCTGTCTAGTAATGTGTTGATGCAGCGTGCTAAAGCTGTGGTTGCAAAATGACAGAGAAGCAGAACTGGTAGCAGGTACATGTGTAAGCATCATGTTATTCAGAGACAGAATTACCTTTTCCTCTTTTTTTTATTCTTTTTGTTCAAACATATTTCCATGTTTATTGTGAATATTTTCAGCATATACTTTTTAAGTGTCTTTCCTTGATATCACTGTTATGTACAAAAGGCAAAAAGCTTCCCATGAATACTCAGAATCGTTTGATCAGTAAGACAAGGCAACTACTTCACAAAACATAAAACTATTTGCACTGATTTTCTGTATTATACTGACATTTGCCATTATTGTTCTTTTCATCAAGAATCATGAATAAATTCTGAACCATGCAATTTGTAGAAAATATTTTTCATTTTATTTGGGACCTCTGAGAGAGGAAAAAGTAGGAATCCAATTTCTTTGAATACTTCAGGAAAAGGAAAGTTAAACACAGTTCCATAAGTGACATTGACAGGGAAGCAGATCTTCAGCGTTTTGTTTTTTTTTTTACACCTTGTTTTCCTAGTAAAGAAAGATACTTCAAAAGATTTCAATGTTTTGAATTGTTTGCAAAATGGAATTTTATTTTGGGAAAATACAAATAGAAGTCAGTCTGTTTCTTTATCTTACAAGAGTAAAATATATGTAGATGAACAAAGATGTATTCATGGAGGGAGTTGAGTGCACGACTAATCTGAGTCAAAGCCTACATCATAAGCATCATCATAAGAAGCTTTCCGTGTTACAGAATGCACTTCCTTAGTGTTGTCTATGCATCAAGCTTCTCCTAATTGCCCTATTGGTAGCTCCAGTAATATCTGAAACCACAGCCTTCCCACATCCAAAGCAAAGGAAATGAATGTGATGAGCAATGCTGCAACTTTCCCTGTCATCATTGTAATTCTTTCCCAACAATAAATTGTCACTTTGTTTAATTGTAAGCCATGCTTCTCGTTATTGTCTCAATTTTCTCAGCAAAGCATCTGGAGATAGACACTAATGTTATTACTTTGGTAATAATTGTGTTAAATAACTGCAGAAAAGCAATAGCACATAACTATTTATTATTATAGTTCTGTTGCTATTACACTCCGGTCTGCTATATAACAACATAAAAGAGCTTGACAGTGTAAATACCCAGGTGAAAAAAGAGTTGCTAAAACTAAAAGAATTATGGGTAGAGTAAGAATTTAATAAATATACTTTTATTGTTCCTTTTTATTTTATTTTATAAATAGTTTGATAGTCATTCAGTAATATATGTAGGAAAAAAAAAGCCAATTAGAAACCAAAAGCATGATGAAGATAGATTTTAGAAAGTAACTAAAAGACATGAAAGGAAAAAACAGAAGAAAAAAATGGAAGTTTGGACAAAAAAGTTATTCCAGATCGTTGTTCAAAATTTAGAGTTAGTGCAACATCAGAGGAAAAATCATTCTCATAATATCCTGGTAACCGTAGAAGCAATCTCTGCAGCTGGTGCTGCTGGTTGCACTCTGCAGCTGATTTCCATGAGTGCCTTTCCCAAAAGATTAGGAAAACTGTTGCTCTGCTACAGAAAACAGGCTCACAATACTAAAATGCTCATTACACCACTAACAACATCTTTTCAATATAAAGCCCTTGAAAAGCAAATCTAGCATAAAGACTCACTTTTATTTATTAGTGGGGTGCATTTTTTGTGTGTGTGCAGGAAGCCTCAGAAGGGTTTCACCTGACCTCAGCCAGGAGCAGAGAGATCAAACAGGTGTGGGGCATTAGGGGACAAGTTGGTGAATTTGGAGCAAATGCAGGACAGAGGAGTGAGAGGGGGAAGTTCAGTAGCAGGTGCTAATCAGGGCTGATTGAGCACACCTGGGATGGGCAGCTCCCAGCACAGCTCAGGAGAGCCCTGAGGCCAGCAGGTTGCTTTTGGGGTTTACTCTCTTAGCTGGAGGAGGTCTGAGCTACTGCGGAGAGTTGGGGGTTTTGTTTCATTTTTTTAAATGACATCTACTACATTCTGAAAACAAATGAAGTAAAGTAATAGCCTTCCTTAGGAAAACAGGCAGATGATGTAGTTACAGATCATCAGTGCTCTGTGGAGACGACTGCAAAATGAGGAGAGTCTCAACTAGTAGAGAAGAAAAGAGAGAAATTTAGAAAAGGAATTGGAAGACATATGCACCAGATTCTGCTTGTAAGAACTGTAAGAATAGGTGTTTGTGATGAAAGGGGAAAAAACCCCAAGCTCTCAATAAGCCTTCATGCTCCCTCCTGTAAAGTCAGCTAAAAACAGCAGGACTACAGACTGTGTGGCCTAGAGAAGATGTCCTGTGAGCAGCAAAGTATTTCCAAGGCGTAAAGCAGAAGACCAAAGAGAACCTTGATGATTCTGGAGCTACGTAGGTGGGTACTTTATTAAGCTTAGTAATATGAATTCTGGAGAATCTTAGAGGGGGATTTGCATCCTCCCTCATTTTACCCTGTCTTCCTTTATTAGTCCTGGCAGAGGGGAAGATACTGCTTTTCTGAGCTGCAGAAGATCTTGACAAAAAATATGCTGGCAAGTAAGGCATGCCAAGTACAAATGGCTCAGGATAGGATCATTCTGAACACATTCTTGGCTTTGTGCAGTCTGAGGCAGGTGATGGAGATTTGCACTGAAATGTTGGACAGGGCAAAGAGGGGAAGGGAGTGTGGTGAGAAAGGTAAAGTGCTCTTTAAGTTGTGCTTTCTGCCATAGTTTAGTAACAGCAAACTTGTTCTGTTAAGCCAACAATTGTTTTGGGAATAGCAGAGTAACTGTAAATGAGAGGCAGCACAGGCAGATGTGCTGCAGGGTGAGGTACAGAAGCTAAAGTCCATGTTTCTGCAACTGGTGCTGGGCTCCTCTCTGCAGTATTCTGAAAATAATAAACATAGCTGTGAATGAGTGATGAGAGTCCTTCCCCAGCTGGGCAGCTCTGTGGAACAGTCTCCTTCTCCCAGATTAGCAAGCTCTGAGCCTTTACAAGTAGATAAAGCATGAGGAGCCTTGCTGCTGTTGCTTGATTCTTCAACTACTATACTTTACCATGCTTTTACTCTTGCACTGCATTAAGCTGTACCCTGTAACTCTTCTTTCCAGCTGAAACCTGCTCTAGTCCATTTTTTCTCTTGTTGCTTAACTCTTTCATTATCATATATTTTTTTAGGTTTTCATACATTTTGATATCTTTCTCCTTGAGCACTTTCTCTTATTCCTGATCATTTCTGCTTCTGCCTCTCCTTCCAATTGCATCTGTGTAATTTCCCTTCTACTCCCATTTTTCCACATCTCATCTTCTTGTCTTACATCATTCGGTTCTTATTGTGTATCTCGAGAGTTTGTTAAGGTGAGAAGGAAAAGAATGACATGCTTTGCCAGTTCCCTTCTAAAGGTCTCCTAATTACTAGCAAACCAGTTGTACTTGCTGATTCAGATTACCAAATCTTGCTTTCTCCTGTGACTCACTTGAAGTTCACTTATGTATGAAATTATAGACTGGTTTACAACGTAGTCAAGCCTAAGCAAAGAAATCTATTTGAAAGCTTGCTAGAAGCTGTATTTTTAACAGGAAGTGATGGTTCTGGTGGGCAGAATTTCCAGATGCAGGTATTCGTATGGAAACTTCACAATAAGTAGATGTCTCAGTTTGGTAAAGGCCCCTTGGCCAACAAATATTTGCCTGCTGGGAGAAAGGCTGGGGTGGGAAAAAACCTGAGACAATGTGAATTAGAAAGCCAACTGTAAACTGGATGTTTTTTAAAAGGCAGCTTAAGTAATGAAATTAAATACCAATTCATAGTTATGTCTATGACTTTGGAAGTTATCAAAAAACAACTGGTAGGCACAGAAAGCTGGGTCACACCAGTTAGTCTTCCTGTAAGAAAACCTGCTTCAGATTCTTTAAAAAGAAAAATCAACTTTCCAAAGGCATAGGAACACTTCTGTAAGTGTCAGATGAGAAGTGAAAGAGGCATTTCTTTATGTTCTTTTTTGATGCTTTTAACAGATGAACTTTCTTCTTCTGACTCCTGTTTTCCATTAATTACTGCTAACCATAATACTGCTTCTTGTAACCTTATTTTAAATGACATACTATAGATCTCTAACCTGTACAGTAGAAGCTTTTTTTTCAGAAGTATTTAATCATCAATACTTCAAAACTTTCATGTAAAATAGTGGTGGCCTGGTTTGGTGGTTTTTTTAGACAAGTAGGGAAGGGAGAGGGCTACAGGAGTGGTTTCTGTGACAAGATGCCAGAAGCTTCCCCTGTATCTCATAAAGCCAATGCTAATCAGCTCCAAGATGGATCTGCTGAGAGAGGAGTGACACTATAAGCAAGAAACAGCTGTGCAGAAGGAGGGACAGGAGGTGGTCCCTGGTACCAGAGCAGATTCCCCTGCAGCCTGTGGTCAAGACCACGGTGGGACAGTTCTGGCCCTGCAGCCCATGGAGGTCAAGGCTGGAGCAGAGATCCTTCCACTTTTGTAGCCTGTGATGGAAACCTCACCAGAGCAGGGGGATACCTGAAGGAGTCTGTTACTCTGTGGGAAATCCATGCTGGAACAGGCTTTTGGCAAATCTTTGTACCTATAGAAGGAACCCCCACTGGAGCAGGCTCCTGGCAGGACTTGTGACATTCTGGGGGACTTATGTTGGACCCTTCTTCCTGAAGGACTGCACTCCATGAAAGAGACCTGTGCTGGAGCAGTTCCTGAAGGACTGCAGCCTGTGGGGAGAACTCCAATTGGAGTAGCTCATGGAGGATTGTCTCCCAGGGAAGGGACCCCACAGTGGAGTGGGGGAAGAGTGTGAGGAGTTCTCCCCTTGAGGAGAACGGAGTGAGGAAGAAAATACATGACCTTATCTCGTCCCATGAGACCTTCATTCTATTTTCTTTCTCCTGTCCAGCTGAGGAAGGAAGTGATAGAGAGCTTTGGTGAGCACCTGGCATCCAGCCAGCATTTACCCACCACAGGCATTTTAATGGCTCTTTACTTTAGGACTGAACAGGTTCTTTTCATTTACAGTCTTTGAAGTCTTGTTCTCTGAAGATTATTTCTCCTTCTGAGAAATGAGTACTGGTTAAAAGGCTAAACCCCAGGAAAAAACAGACAATAAACTTAGTCCTTACTGTAGTTCATGCACTCTCAGTAGCAAATGAATACACAGTAGGTGTGGTTTAGGGGAGACTTGGGGGAAAAAAGGAAGGAGGTGCACTGTGTTGTGGTATATTATGATATGTTTGCTGGTATAGGTGACTTCTAGATTTTATTTGTATCACGTTCTAAAATAGTCCCAACCGAAGACAAGGTGTCCTCCCTCCAAAAAATGAAAAGACTCCAAACAAAAGACCTCAAACCAAAGAACACCCCCACACAGGATGATAGTATTGGTTACCACTCAGTGGACAGTAGTGTGGGCCACTGCTGGTTTCAGTTCCTGCATCTTGATGGTTCTGTGCAGCGCAGCATGATAGGATGATATTGCATAATGATAATACACCTGCCTTAGTGATGTGATGGGCATGCAGGAGTATAAGCTTTGTCCCTGAAGTGGCAGGATTTGTTAGGTCAGGTACAGTTCTTTACTGAGATTTTTGTCTTAATGTATGACTTGGGATCCATAACCTTCAGGACTGTACTTCTCTGCAATCTGCTGCATTATATGAGGGATTTGCTTGCTGTTCCAAGCCTTTTTCTAGATAATGGTTTGCTTCAAAAATTTATGATTTTCTGCCCAGTTTACTTGGTTTTGTTTGTTCAGTTTTAGTTGTTCTCATTTACCAATGTGTATATTTTCTGAAAAGTTAAAGTGTTTACCCAGTCATTTCAGGTTCTTGCCATCCCTGTCTTTGGGCTTTTGTGAATGAAATGTGACTGAGGGACTGTATTAAATGACTAGATGTAAAATACGATTGAAGCACAAGGCTTATATTGAGTCAGAAATAGGACACTGAAAGGAAAACTTCACTCTATCACATAGCAATATACTGTTGCTGATATAAATGTGATAAATTGCCTATGAATGATAAAACAGTTTCACCTCTTTATGATTCACTATATAAAAACTGATCTCTATAGAACTCTTTCAATGACTCTTACCTGCCTTTATTACTGCTTTTTAGATATAGTTCATCCTTAAATGTTCTTTAAAGCAGTATTTTTTTCTGCTTTTGTTCTTAAGTGTGCTCCTACAATGGTTATAGGAAGGGATCTCCCAATAGTATTAAATATCTCTTCAGACTTCATGTGAATTAATATAGCATTGATGAACAACTTTGTATTGATATGAATGTACCTATGCTTATCCTGCACGATTTTGTGTGTGTTTTTATAGCAGGTTATGCTCACATGTTGCTGGTCAAAAGGTACTGGGCTATCAAGCTCCTGCCAGTAGCAGATGTGAAGAAAGGAACTGATTATTCTGTGGTTAATTCTTGTCTTTTACTGTGTGTTTCAAGCTTGTCAGAACAGAGTGCTGTGTGCACTTTGGTATCTTGAGCCCTGTCAGCCCTTTATAATTACCAGTCACTGGCAGACACATCTTCCTGCTCTAGTTTCTCTTGTGCTGGCTCTACCTATCACAGAGAGCTGAAAGTGAGAGGTTTTGTAGCACTGCTACATTTAAGCTAAAGTGGAAGGTGTACTTGGCAGGTAGGATGTTTCTCAATGTGCTCACTTGCTGTAATCTGAAGATTTACATCTTCCCTGAGTGAGAAAAGTCTTGCTGTCCGTGTGGTTGTTGTGGGATTAGTTTAATTCCAGGCCTGTTAAAATAAGATAAAATGAGAATACTTTTTAATTAGATTTCAAATGGGCAAATTAGTTAAAAGGCTAATAAAATGTAAAAATCAATAAATAGTTTTGGTATAGTTAGGATGAGGTTCTTTTGAAAGTCTCCCCTCATCTCCAGGAGGCCACTCTTCCCTTGTCAGCAAGGGACAGTGACGAGTATCAATCAGTTTTCCTCTTCTCATAGATATGTTCAGTCTTTTCACTTCACCTTCTTATTTTTTTGTTGGTTTCTACCCTGGAAATAGTTTGACCATTTAATTAGAATAAACATTGCTTCAGTATCTTACAAATGTATGTATCTATTAGAGCAATGCATCATTTCCATTTGCCTTGCCAGTAAATAGTGAATACTTGCTGCATCTGTACCAGCACTTTGCAGGTCTCACATTGCACTTGGCATCCCACATTGTGTGGTATGTGAGCAATGTGTGATATAACTGGTCAAAAAGAATAAAATGTAGCTCATTATTTGACTGGATACGCTAATAATTAATTGCTGATACCTGATCTCCTCTTTCTTCAAAGCAGACAGACCTCCAATAGTCACGCAATTTCTGTTGCACATGGTCATTAGTTGTGAAAAGCAATTATGTTGGAGGACATGGATTTTAAAAATGAGAATAAATTCTTTCGGTTTAGCCTGTAATTTCCCATAGTTTGGTTTGCATTTCTTACTTGATGAAACATTATTTTCTGTTATTTTGGAAGAAACTGACCAATTTATTTTTTTTAAAGTGGTTTGTGTTGGTTTTTTTTTTTTTGTCGCTAGTAAGTTACAGTGATCAAATATATAGATCTGTTGCACTGTAAGATGTGTACAGTTTAGGTTTTTACATAGTATATAAAAAAGAGTAAATTCTTACTCTGAATTTATGTATTTGATTTTGTTCTTAAAGGTTATTTTTTGATTGTGCTTTTACCTTGCCTTCCACCTGACTAGAAACAGCCATCTACATCTACTTATTTAAAAAGCAACAGAAAGGAAGAAAACACCTAAGGAACAAAATACGGTGATGACTACCTTTTCTCTTTAAACAGAAAGTTCTATAAAGTTTATGGAAAAAAAATCAGGAAATGAAGTAAATAGAGCACTTTTTATTTAACAGAATTTGATCAGATGTTCTCAACCTATCATCAAACTTTTCAATGAGTTTACCATTGTGTTTGGGTTTTTTTCTTAAAGGAGAAAGGAAAAATATAGTATTTAGAGTCAGCAATGTGAAGAAATAACAACTGCTGCATGGTAAAAAGAAATCAATTTATAGCCATATGATCTACCTGTCTTATAAACAACAGCTTAGAAAATTTAGCTTACATGAGTGATGTAGAGTTTTTTACCTGCCAATGTATTTGGAGATATTATAGAAATTATATTCATCATTATATAAGCCCTTAGATGTAATGTAAAAAAAGATGATTTTATCTGCAATACCAAAATCTATGTACAGATCCTGATGTTTACTTAGGATTTTTTTGTAGCTAAGCTCAGTTTTGTCGCTCTGATTGCTTAAATGATCAGTCACCTACAGGTAGAAATGAATTTTTGCCTCTGGTCAGTAATGTTAAGATTATCTTTAAACTTTGCACTTCAATTAATATTGCCCTTGGTGTAGAACTCAAATATTGTCTGTGAGGGGAAAACAGGAGTTTTGATGTGGTCTCTGGGTAATTGGTATGTATATAGATATATATGTATATAGATATATATGTATATAGATATATACATATATATCTATTCAGAGGTGCTGACAAATCGTCTTTGATAGGCACATAGAGCAAACCACAACTTCCATGTCTTAATCAAAGGGTTTGGGAGAGGAAGGAAGGCAAACTGGAAATGTGCTAGTACTATTAATCTTGCAGAGTTTAAACAATAGTGAGTTACAGGTTAGGAGTTGTGGGGTATATCGCTTTCTTTTTACAGCTCTACACAGACTCGTCACTCTTTGGCAGAGTTGTGTTATGTAATGACAAAATGGCCCATGTGAGTATCTGAACTGCACATCTTGAACTGCCACATGAAGTCTGAGTAGTGAGACTGAATTCAAGCTTACCTTTGAGAAAATCTTGATTAATTGTCATTCATGGGTGACAGTCCACTAGTACTTGTGCATAATTTTTTTATTTAAATATTGTCTAGTAATTTTATTAGACTGTGAGGGAATAAAGCAGTGTGGCACACATTCTAGTTTCTTAATCCTAGTTTAACCATTATCCTCTTTACCATCTATATCATTTATCAGGCCTTTCTTCCACACGGGGACACACACAAGAGTGAGAGAGATTATATATATATATATAGAGAGAGAGAGAGAGAGAGAGAGAGAGAGAAATATTGCATAAATAAGTTATAGTCTTTTAATTATATTATATTATTAAATAAAATGTATAGTATAGAACATCATAAATATATAATATTATTTATTATATATAATATTTTATTTGATTTTTAATTAATATTTTAAACAATGGAAGTAGGAAATGAAATAAACCAAATAATTCTGTTGCAGGCATTGCTAATATCATGGAGAACTAAGGTTATCCTTTCTTAACTCATACATAATTAGATCTGGTTCTTGACTCACAAGAGTCGTTAACTCTGTTAAGTGAGACCATTTAAAGCAAACAAACAGAACCACTGTCCTTTGAGACAGAAATTGTTTATCTTGCATTCTGGTATACCAACGTGTTCCAGATCCCTTATTTTAATGACCTAACGAATCTGGAAAAAATGGTCTTTAAATTGTCCAAGTTTTATGATGTGAATTAATTCTATGGAGTAATATTGGAAAAAACATGTATGATATGACTTGTTACATATTACGTGTTTTTCAAAGTGTACAAAAAATAAAAGATGACTTCATGTCTCCTATGTTTAAGAAGACTACTTTTGCATAATATTAGCATTTAAAATGGACAGAATGTGCTTCTATTTTGGAACTTGTTTCTAGCTTTTCGTAATAAAAAATATACTAGAAAAAGGTAGAAGGATTTTATTTCATTGCTGAAAAATTTATGACTTTTATTTAATCTTATCATGCAACTTCCCCCAACACTTGCCCAAAGTTCTGCTGCTCAAAACTTGGTTGCTGCCTTTTATCCAAAGGTCTCCTGATATAATTTACTTTTTCCCTGTTTTAATCTGGAGGCCACATGAAATGAAACCTGCAGTTCTGCCTTAAGTACTTTCATGATAAACATGAAAATGAGGTTTCTGTTGCAGGATATGTGTGTCTCACTTTAGTATTAAATCTCAACTTTTATGTAATATGAAATATGTAAAATGCTGGTAGGATTTAAAACAAAACATAATTCTACTTAAAGAATCATAGAATTTGCCTATGGAGAAGGGGAAATGGAATACTAGCTGAAATTAAGGTGTTTTTATGAGTGAAAATACATATTTACTTTGAAGCATCATTATAATCTGGAGTGGCAACTTTTTATCTTTATATTGCTTCTGCAATTGTAGGATCTCAATAGCTAAGGGCACATGGACATGTTTTATTCATTCTACTGTGGCATGTAAGTCACATTAAGAATTCAGAGATAACTTCTAATTTAGAAAGCATCTGTGTACTTAAGTACTTTCATGAATTCTAAATACCTAACATTGTCAATAGGTAATACAATTGATGATTTTTTGTTATTTCATTTTCTAGAAATTGGTATTTTTATATATGGAAGGGAAAATACTTGGATTACCTGTAAAATTGAACAAATCATATGAAAAATGCTTTTTGATTTGGCTTTCTGTTTATTTGTTTCTTCTGTTGCATACCCCTTTTTATGTCAAAATTAGAATATATCAGTGTAGGAAACTATTTTTATGCTATTTAATCACTTGCTGTATCTGATATATGAGAATGAGCATTGGCAATGTGATCAGTTTTAAATTTTTCTCAGATCTGATACGTTTGATAAGTCCAGTAGAATAAGTGATAATTTGGAGATACCATTATCTCAGTTTCAATATATTAAAAAGTCAGCAGAATTATATCTAATGCATATCTTTAGTATCTGGTCCTATTTATTTTGCCAGTTATAAGTGAAAGTCTCCATATTGTAGTAATTTATGTCTGCTGCTGGAGTATTAGAATGTATTAGAGCTTATTTTTCATTCCATTAGGTTTTTGTTTATGCATGTTCTGAATATTTTTCTATGGTCCCAAGGCAGAATTTTTTAGCTCATTCTGTGACAGAACAGACATAAATTGCACTTGTCCTGCGTTTGTGATTCTTAATTTGTGTGGGAAGGGGAGGGGGGAGAGACACAGGCCTTATCGTGGGTATATTTCTTATTTACATTATGAAAAGATTCTTATTAGCTTTTGCAATTCAAAGTTTATTCTATATTAAATTAATGTATTTATGTTGGTTTTGACTTCTTAACAGGCAATAACTTCAAACTATATCTTCATGCTTTCGTTGAGAACGTAGATTCTACTGCCAGGAAGTAACAGTAAGTGCTTAGGTGTTATAATTTCTTTTTAATGAAGAAGTTTTCTTTTTAAGTGTTTGATGTTTACTTTAAATGTGTTCCTGGAAGCTGTTATGACCACCCACTATATTACCAGTGCTGAAATATGCAAGTAGATTTTCTCAGTGGATCAGATGGCTCTTGCTCAGAATATTTAGTTATCTTTCACAGGAAGGAAAACCCAGTTGAAGTAAAGGCTTCTGTTTCAGTTGGCTATGGTTCCCAGTGTTTGCATTGAATGGGCATAACTGTGTTTATGAAACAATTTTTTGAAGTTATTAAAATTATTAGAAATGGAAGTGGAAGAGTTACTATACCTTTGAAGAGTGTTTTATTATATTTTAATGGACAACAGGAGACCAGAAAAGCAGAAAATTAGTGTTTAGATGGAGAACGATTCACTGTTCTGAAAGACTGAACAAAGGTACAAAAATAGTTCACAAAAGGCTAACTTTAGATTATTGCTTTAGGTTTTTGCAGCCAGGGTTAAAATAAGTGGCTGTATGCCATCAACAATAATTTAAAAAAAGACTTAATTGTCTTTCATAAAGACACTGCTCTTCTTAACAGCTTTTAAGTCTCCATGCAAAACAACACAGTTGGAAATTGCTGTCCACATTAAGGCTTCATGTCCTTTGTAAATTAATTTTGATCGCACACCTGTTGTAAGATTGAATATAAAAGTAAATTTGTATCAGTTACTGTGTTTATTACCAAGGGATTGATTTAGGAAGGTTATATCTTTTATTAGCTTCCAGTTTGCCTTCACTTTTCATTAGATACTGAATAAGGATTGTTGGAGGCAGACAGGCAGTCTTGCGCTCAGAGGCAGCGTGCTGCTGCTGGAGGGCTTTTGTGACCTCAGGACATCATCGCTTGGGGCAATGTCTGATCAAGATCAGAAGAGTAAACCCTGTAGTATTTCAAGGGGTCTGTAACAATCAGTGTCATTACAAAGCTGTGTTAAGACTAGTTTTGGTTATTTGTTTTTGGATGTAGTTTAAGTCCCTACCTCTTTTCCTAAATTCATCTCTACCTGTGAGTTGTCAAAAACAAAGATACAATCTTTCACCTCCACAAGCTGTGGTAAAATGAACTGAGATCTAATTAAATCCTTTAAGAAAGAGAGATGCTGAGTGTTCTTAAACCAGCTTACCTCTGATGATTTTGGTGTATTTACAAGTTGACACAAATGTTGAATCATTTTTTCACTCTTCTTTTAAGTAAAGGGGGAGAGTTGGTGATCTTGAAAGGAGAATCAGCTTCAATTTTCAATATGAAGCTCTTGGGCTGGGTAGGTTCCTAAAATGCTGGATGCAGCATTTTAGGAAACATTTTATAACTTTTCCTTGGTCAATTTCTTTTTATAGGGCTTGGTTTTTTAGAGCTTTTTATTTACTGCTAGTGATCTGTTACACTTGAAAGCAGCAGAGTACTTTTGAAGGATTCTGTGTAAATGTTTACATAAATGCAAACTGCATCCCTCCTGATCAGCATCAAAATTTCTTCTAAATTTCTTTGTGATGACAGTCTTTTCTGTGGAGAAAAATGGTTGCTCTGCATTGCATGATGCTATTTTTTGAAATATGCTGAAGGTGCTCAGGTTTGGGGTTTTTGGTTTTGGGATATTTTTAACTGAAATGAGACTGGGGGTGGAAGAACAGTTAAGTGTCTTCCAAAGAAAACTTGGGATTTGATTTCTGGGCAAATTGATAGGAAGAATTAGGCTTTCATTTTAAAGCTTTGTGGCAAACTGTTTTGTTGATTTTGGTTTATTTTTCCTTGATATCTGCTTTTAACTGGTCAATCTGTTTGTCCTCACATGCGGTGATATTATTGAGCCAACATATATAATTTGCTTCTCAACTAAGCAGTGAAGAAATGTCAAAGAAGGTAGTATCAGCCACAAGTAGAGATGATATTTTGTTCCAGCAGAGGGGCAAAGGAATTATAACCTTCACAGTAGTTGCTTAAGAGACAGTATTTGATCTTGCAAAGAAAGATCTATTTTCTGCTTATTCACTTCAAGTTTTGTCAGTTAGATAAACAGGGAGGATTCCATTGCTATCCTAAATATAATGATGAAATGTTTGTTTTACTACCAGTAAACAATTATTTTTTAAAAAATCCTATTAGGCATTAATATTTTGGTGGCTTTTCAGGAATATATTCCTATGTCCAACACACAGTGCAAAATAATAGATGGTGAATAAATAGTGAAGCTATTCTGTCCAATTTTACCAATTCTGATTACACCTAGAGGCCCATGTGTACTTTATCCTGAAAGCTCAGCTATTCTAACATGCTTTTTAAAAAGCCCTTTTGAGAATTGTTCCACTGATTAGGGGTAACTTATATTTATGTTTTCTGTGTCCAGCTATATTTCTTGCCTTTTTAGAAATACCCTATGGCTTGAAGGAGATGAAGAACAGCAGGGAGCCCATTATCTGGGCAGCTCTATAGATGATCATTTTTATGCATACTCATTGTTTCACTGGAGAAGGCTTATTACTAGATGGGATATTATATTTTCAATATGTTACACAACTAAATAGTTGGTTTTGATTGAAGTAGTAACCTTATATTTAAATATGAAGGGAAAGCAGTAGAGTATAATGTAATTGAAGTCTCTGAAAATCAATGGGTTTAGGTGCCTTCTGGTAAGTTTGATCAGTAAAAGATCTAAAAAAAGAAAAATTTTTAATAAGAAAAATAACACTTGATTTAAAATTAACTCTATTCCCAGAGAAGGGAAACATTGTAGTTCTGACTTTGGATAGATACATAATTTAAAAGGATACAATTTATCATTACTGCAATATGTTACTAAAATTAATAATCTTTTTTATTTCATCTTGCATCTTCTGTGTTTTGAAGTTTGTCCATTATGATAGCTTTAATAGCTGTTATTTCCTTTTTTTTTTTTTTTAAATATGTCCACTTCTCAGTTGTTTTTCAAGGTTTGTTTTTTGTCTTGTTTGCTCATCCTGAGTCAGAGGATGGGGAAGTAATTTTAGTGGGATTTTTTGTTTGTTTGTTTTAAAAGCACTGATTGTTTACCATTAAGAAATTACAAAGATTATTTCAAGAATGAAGAGCTGCTAATATTGAAGTCATGCTGTTGACATGAATGTGCTTATTTGCATCTCTAAAATATTAGGAAACTGAATAATCCATTAGATGTTTTCAGAGTGCTTTTTTTTCTCTGTCTTCCAGAGACCCATGTATTGTGGAGGTAGATCTAGAGTGCAGAAACCCAAGTCCTTAATTAGAATGCTGCTATGTTTAAATAAAAACTTCCTCGATTGCAGTAAATTAATTAAATTTTGAGGTTTTTTTTTTTATTTTACTTTCAGGTATAAACTAATTGGTGTCCTCTAATTCACATAGATGAGAGTTTTGTAAAACAGTAACTGAAAAAGAGTCTGTCATGTTATTCAACCAGATGAGCTTTGAGATAAGTGTGTGATGCTTGTGGATTTGGTGAGTTTAGCCCTTTATTTGCGTAAAGAAACATTGTTGGCATGTAGTCAGAGTGATAATGATTGTCTGGGAAACATGCTTTCAAGGGTTACTTCCACAAATGAGTCATAAGTAAAAGCTCTTCATCTAGCACAGAACACATTATGCTGGAAGAACAAACAAAAAGCTTTTTTGGTAGATCAAAGAATATACAAGCATAAAAGATACTCTTAGAAGATCAGTTGGTATAAATATCAGAATTGTTGTAATATATTTCTGTCTTATTCTCCTCTGGTTTATCACTTTCATGTATACCTTGATTATTTTAGCTGCTGGCATAGTTTCCTTCAAAAAGCTGCTCATTTCCTGCAACTTTAATGGGATAGAGAGCGAAGTGTTAGCAGTCTTAGTAGAACAGTTCATGTTCTAATGAGAATAAAATTTTTAGCCAATTCTCTTGTACTTTGTTCAGCTAACTCTAGAAAAGCAAATCAAACATTGAGGACTGCATCTGGCATGTATAAAACATACTTGTGTATACCTATCTGCCCATCTAGGCAGATAGATAAGGCATATGGCAGCTGCAGAAAGTGAGATAATCTTCTTGTCTACTGAGAGTGTATTTTTGCAGATCATTCACAACATAAATTCTTGTATGATTGCTAACTTAAAGTATTTCAGATGTAGGTGCTTCTAGATTACATAGTGACCATCTGTGGCCTGAAGACTGAATCAGATTTGTCAAACCTTCTGACTTTTTTCCTCTGCTTTAAAACTGAGCCTCTTGCAAACAGGGAGTAAATGAGGGGAATTGTCCTTGCAACCCATTCTTCTGTAAGCCTTTTTCGCTTTTCATTTGACTGAAAGGAGGTCCATGCTACAAGCACAATAGTCCACCACCTAAGCAATTCTGTATCTTTTGATGTTCTGATGATACACGTTTAACTAGTAATGCAGCTGCTTTCTGCATGTGACTTGGGCTAGCTTCCAGCCCCTTGGTTAGGGACAAATACCCTACCTAAGAGGACAATTTATTCTGTAAGTAAACAAATAAGCTTTGGTTATTGCAGCTGCCCTTCTGGTTGCCTAAGAGATGAAGGCTCAGGCTTGAAGTTTAAATGTGCCTCTGAGGTCTCTGTGTCTAGGTCTTGGCTAAAGCTGAGCAGTCAGTCACTCTACTAACATGGGAACCTTTTCCTAATTAAGGAAAATGTGATGCTCTGTCACAGGGAAATCTGTGGCAAATAGACTGAAGTGAAATCTAATAACTTGGCTTTTTATCTTCAAATAACATGGAATAGACCTACTAAAGAGCTTATATATAGCAATAAAAGAAATCTTGATTGGTGACTTAGAGTTGTAGTAGACATGTAGCAGGAGAAAGTACTGGTCACTAAATAAAGTGTGTAAATAATAATGAAGTCATATTTTGAATATTCTTACTCATACTTTTATACATAAAAGCAATTTGCTATTACAAATCAACTCATTCTGGTTTTGCATAAAATACTTGTCACAGAAAGGAAGACTGGAATATAGAAATCATTGGAAATTTTCAAAAGACATTGTTTTGGGAAGGGCTACATATTGTACCAACAAAGCCACTGCTGGCTGCAAAATTGAATGGGACACAAATGTATTACATTCATAATATTAGCTATAAAATTTGAAATTAATATAAGTTTCTGCTTTTGTTACCATGTGCTGATTAGCATAAAAGAAACTTTGCCCTAAGAGCTGTGAGGTAATTAACACAAAATTCAAACCCAGAAAACATTTCCAAATCAGAAAAGGCTCTAAATGAAAATGAGTGTTGGGAAAGCACTGAGGCAAAAATTCTATATCTTTTCTGATATATTCTTGCCAGGCATCTACTTTAGGCCAAATTGCGGGGAGGGGGAGAAGATAATTTGTTGGGCAAGGCAGACCTTTGATTCACTGCACATGACTATTACCACAGGAAAAAAACATTAAAAAATATTATTTCAGATTGCTGTAGTAAAAATGCATACAAAATGCTGCTTCCCTCTGGAAGGCCTTTGTTATAGAGTGGCAATTTTGGGAATCATGCTACAGTGTGTTAGTTGTCATTTTTAATGCTTGGTTATTAGCCACAGTGTTGAGTTAGATTATGAGATTTTGATCTCTGCAGATCATCTGACAATGCTTTCCCTAAAGCATCCCAGTAGTTCAATGTAAAACAGTCTACACTTTTCGAACCTTCATCACAGTCAGGAATATTTTTGTGCCCGAAATCTGGAGGAGTGCATTTTACTTTTCAGCATGTGTCAAATGGGTGGAGAAATGTGTGAAGTCAGGGGATCAGAAAAGATAGTTGGCTTTTGATGATGTGTAGTACAAAGCACGAGATGCAAAGTGCAAAACAGTGTCTTTGCCTGCACTTGGTCTGTGCCAAGGTCCTTAACTTCACTAGGAAGAACAAGTAGTCACTAGCTACTGAGGTATTGACACATTGATTGATCAATTTGAAAAACTAGCCCAAGAGCTAGACCTTTTAGAAACTATGTGTACCTTTCTCCAGTGTTAGTAACAGGACTGCTTATGAAGCCTTCAGGTGTGGGGGACTTTCTTGTTCATAGTATGTCATTTTAAAGGTAACCTCAGCAAATATCCAATATGCAGTTCCAATGATTAGCATTAAATATAGCATATTTCAAAATAAATCAGTATAATGCTGCATCAGCATTTCAAAGTGTCCTCATGATTACTAGTGCCACAGAGGGGAGAATAAAGTTTGGCGGAGGTAATTAGAATGACCTTGCATTACCAAGCTGGTGAGCGGTACTGGATTTTGTCCACAAGTAATGGAGTTTTTCATAAGGTGCTGCTTATCAACAGCTTGTGCATGCAGATATCAATGAAAGTTAATGTGAATACCTACACATGAATGTAAATTGTAAATATGCCTTATATTTTCCAAAAGCATTACAATTTTAGCTGAGCTAATTTAAGAAGTATTTTTTGCTTATTTTTAAATTAAAGTTTTTAGCAAACTAAAAATTATTTCTAGAATATTCCTTAATTACTGGTATATTTTTATATTGACAGTGGCTTTTACGAGGCAGTCTACCTTTTCTAACAGTTAATATGGTGTTTGGGGATACACTGCAGCAGTATGTGTTTAGTTTAATAATGGTTTATAATTTATCTGAAAATTAGATATTAGTTTATCATAAAATACATTATTAATACACATAATCTCTAACTGCTTGTTTCTTTGCAATTTGCTTTTAAAGCTAAGAATTGTGTCTTAAGACAAATACTAGAAAAGTAGAATACAGAATGCTGACAGTCTTGTGAAACACATATAGAGGAACAGCAGTTTGTGCTGAACATCAGGTTTTGTTTTCTTTTTCCAGTGTATCTGCCACTGTCCCTTACTGTAATTATGGTCAACAAGGCTGAGCTCACTGCAAGGTGGTTTGCTTAGGATAATCTGGGTTGTCTTTTAACAGCCTTGAAACACAAATCTTTAACTTTTGTGACTGCATAATTACTGCATCAGCTGTAATTGAAAGTGAGAGATCATCAGTGCACTGCCTATCCCATACTTTTATAGTATAGTTATTTAGATCCATGAGCTTCCCATATTTTGTATGTTGTCTAATAAGCTCTTTCTGAGGTGATGGAGATCCATGTATACCAAATAACTTTAAAATACCATACCAGTGGAAAAACACACCAACACCCAATACAAAGGAACAGGAGTCACCAAGAACATAAAGTACCTTCAGGGAGGGAAACGCTAATTGTCAAGTAGAGGGGAAAAGTTCTCAGGAGACAAAGATATTACTAAAGGTAACATTTTCACCCCAAGTATGGAATTTTGTAGATGTGAAAAGCTGATAATTGAGGCAGTGTTAAAGGTTTCCCTGTTTATCAAAACATTAAACTGGAAAGATTTATTTTGCTGTTTGAGGATGACAGTCAGTTGTAATGTCCATGTTTAATGAAGTCCCAATGATGCAATTAAAAATCAAAAATATACCCTAGGTTCTTTGCATAACAAGCTAAGCTAAATATGAAGCCTACTGAAATATGAGGTCTCAATCACTTGGTGCTTTTATGCTGTGCTGCTAGAGTTTACAGGGAAGGGAACAGCTTTAAAAACAGTTAGATTTTCTTTTATAAATATTGACAAAATGTCTCATTTTGACAGTCTTCTGATTTTATGCTGAATGAAATGTTAAAGTTTGTCATCCAGATTTAAGGGCTTATTGGAAAAAAAATTCCAAACAAACATACCCCACATACTGTAGAATTAAATGTGTCACTTTCAGATAAAGTGGGAAGTAATATGTAGGTATTTGGTATTTGAACTCTTAAAACTTCCATTGCATATCCACTGGAGTTATTCCAAAATATTAAATAAGTGCATCCTTTTGTAATATTGTTTGGCACATTCAAGGATTTTCAATAATCAATCACTCGACTATACTTTGAACCATTTCTTGCAATGTAGCATATTCAAACGGGCATGAGAAGAATTGTTTTCCAGAACAGTTCAAAACTGCATTTAGATGAGAAAACTAAGTGGTATAATGTAGTTCAGTGTTGTTTCTCATGGGAGTGGAGTTTTTTTCGACATCAGTTGAAGTGTTCTGGGAATCTAAGGTTAACTATATACACCAGTAGAAATTATTCAAGGAGCAATGAGGCACATGTTTATAAATAATTGCTGTCAGAGTTTTAAATTATTTCTCAAAAATTCCCCAAGGAAGTTCTATTGCTCTTCATAGTCGTAATGCTGAAGTTATCCTTTCTATGGAAAGATTTATAAGTATAGATAAATTAGACTTTTCCTTTCTATTTCTGGCTTGTTTCAGATACAAGATTTCAACTTTTTTTAGTTGTCTCAAAAGATTCCAAGCTTACGTGACAAAGTAAAAAGGTATTATAATTTACTACTTTGTAGAGTATTTTAGTTTTCTCTTTCTTGCATTCATTCTCTCTAATTTTTTATGTGCAGCAAGCCCTGAAAAAATGTGACCTATGGGTGGATGAGGAGGGGAAGTACTAATTCTAGGATTCTGCAAGTTCTTTCTGAAGACTGTAAGAGATACAGAAGGAACTTGCAAAAAATAAAAATATCCCCATGAACTGAAAAAGCATTTTATCAGAGAAATTTTGCAGAAGAATCTATGTAAAGAAGCTACATTAAGAATCATGGCTTTTCTAGCAGACACTGGCTTTCTGTTCCAACAAATCAATTCTTTTCTCCGGCCACAGCTGTCTAATGGCTAGAGATGGATATGGGAGATTGTTTTGCAAAGAAGGAAAAAAATTATAAGGTTTTATTTGATCTCTCACTGTGTATCAGCTCTACCACTGATCTTCCATCCATCACAGTTCAGAAGTCACTGAAGTCTCTGGTTTCTCCAGTTCACTTTTTTACTCCTGAGGGGGCTTCACATTATACTAGTCAGATTACTACTTGGGGGATATTACTCCAAGACTTATGGTGGATATCTCAACCCAACCTGGAGGTTTCCTCTCCTACTTAAGTCTTTCAGCTTTGCAGCAGCCCTGTTGCTTGAGAACCTCTGGGATTTACAGAAGGATAATCTTCCCTGTTACAGAAATTGCACAGAAAAAAACACGGGATATGAAAAAATTCAGTATTTCATATCCAGTGACTAGGATTTTCAGAGATTCTCTCCTCTAACAGCAAAGCAGACTCAACGTACTAGAAATCAATTATTATACAAGCTAGAATAGTTTTTGAAAATACCTGCAAAGCTTGCTTGGATGCTTTGCAAGCCAAGGTAAACTTGGGAATTCTCTTCGCTAAAAGGTTCTCTTTATGTGGTTCACTGAAGAGATGGTACAGGTTTTCAGATCACTTCCTTAACATTTAAATGGACTTAAAAAGTGATCCCACTAAATTTGACTAAAATCTGTTTTGTGTTAAGTTCATTAAAGTAAGAACAGGTAAATGGGACCATGGAGGTGTTACTAAATTCCAAGTATTCAAAGTGAGAACAGTCAGCATCTAAATTATTGAGCTGTCATGTTAAATGAAGCTGAATATTTTTGTGATTCACATGCAGATTGTTAAAAAAGACACAGACTCTGCGTTATAAAACAGGGCTCATTACTTTTCAAAATTAAGAAAACAATAAGACCTAATTTTTGGAATTTAGCTGTGCAGAAAGTGTGTGAGGCTGATTCTCCCTTTCTGTCAATAGAGTAAGTTCTGTAGAAACATCTGTTAAAGAGCATTTTCATGCTTTTCATATATTCAGTTGTTCATAATTTTAATGGCCATTAATCTACTTGGATATGGTTCTTAATATTATTCTAATATGTAGAAGCATAAATTTTTGCAAAATAAAACTTGTAAGTACCTCATTGATCTTTTTGAGGAGGAACTAAATGGTTAATAATGCTGACAAGTCTTTAAGTATGTAGGTAAAATAGACTCACTACATAGAGTTGCAGGCAGCTCTTTCCATCTTAGAGCTATTGTGCCAGACTTTCTGCAGAGCAGCTTTTATATTTAAGGATTTTCTCAATGTGAAGACTGAGTCTAAAAATAATGAATTTGAGTGAAGTGACCCAAGCATGGAAAATATTTTAATATAGGAGGGTTGCTGGTGATGTATACTTGTTCATGCAAGTTGCATCAGACTTATGCTAATAAGAAGAGAATAGGGGTCACTTTACTGCTGTAACAATATAAAACTCTTCTGTACCATGTAGCATCAACAGGAGGAAGGGGGACAGGGAGAAGTCTTAATCAAATTGAAAAAAAATTAAATTTAAATGAAGTTATCTGAAGTTATGCTAAACAGAGGTCTGCCTCAACATTTGTGGTAATGAGTATTTCCACCTAATGTGAACTGATCTAGACATACAACATTATTTCCTAAAATGTCATTCTTGTAACTGCTGGTCTTGGTGTTTGCAGTACTTCAAATGAAGGCTTTTACATTTTTTTTTCTCCTCCCCAATTCTTCACTTTCCCTAGCCAAATATAATAAATATTGATTCATCTTGAAGATAAGTACATAATAGTAATCTGAATTTAGAGACTTGGATCTATATGTACCACTGTGGGTGCAGAGACATGATGAAACAGTAGTAGCCTAATGAGCTGCAGCATTTAGCCTGCTGTAGTAGATGTTGTGGATGTTCCTGGGAGGTTTCTGTTGGACAGAAAAGTGAATTTCAGAATAAATTTGGTCAAAAATGTCTGATAAGTTTGAAGTAGCGCAGTTCTTGTTATGCTGTGAAACTAATGGTTGATTTGGTTCTTGTGCTTTGCTATCAGTCTTGCTTTGGGCAAATCACTTTCACTCTGTTTGGCTCTGTAAAACACCACTACTGTCTACTTCCAAAGGAACTCTGGTAAGTTTGAGGCGATACAACGTTTTCTATGGAACTTCAACTTCTGTATGGAGCTTTTGTTTTGAAATTCCCCTTTCCCTAGTTTGTTATATGCAGCCTGCTCTTTTAGGGAGACTGGGGATGTTCCCAAGTGTTGTTTCTCAAAAGTGCTGCATGGCAATACCTGAAGTTCTCAAAATGCCAGGAAAGGGTTGGGGTTTTTTGTTTTTTGTTTTTTTTTTTGAATACAATAGCAAGCAGGGACTTTGCCTCAGTGAGGGGGAATGAATTATTCTGGGAACTTGCATGGTGTTAGTATCACAGGGGATAACAGTAATTGCTCACAAAGCAGATGTGATTTTGGGGACTGTTTCAGCCACCAGAACAGATATTAGTATCAAATAATGGCAGCAAGTTAATTGGGAGCCTGTAAGTGTATTTGGGAAAAAAATGGTCAAATTGCAATTAGGATCATGTCCAAATTTTTTTTTTCATGTGTAAAATTTATTGTATTAAGAAACTGTGCTTACTTTATGGTTGCTTTGCACACACATGGGTTCCCCCACCATGTGTGTGCACAAATGTATATGCGAAAATGTGCTTATTCTAAATTTAATATTTAAATCCTCTATTTGGGATAATGTAACCCTGTTTTGCTGCAAAACTTCACTCCCGCAAAGATAGAAACATAATTTTACACCTAGAAGATACCAAATTCAGTTTATTGTTGTGATATTTGTCATTGTCCCCTTAATCCATGGTTCTCAGATGAATTATGGTTAATTTTAAGAATAGGAACGGAGACTGAAGTAATGCTTGGGATGGCTGAGACTTGATTTAGTCTCTGTTTTGGTACTGATTTAAAGCCTACGTATACTACCTGAAATATAATCAAATTACTCACGAGATCTCTGCTCCTACCCTTTGAGAGCATTTGTACTTTTGAAATGAAGTGCTGTAAAGCATAAGCATTTCTTTCTAGTACATGCAAGATAAGCTTATTCACAGCTTTATATGTGAATCTGTGGAATTTTAGAAAGAATTCTCAGGGCTATCTGTAGGGTCTGTGACATTCAAAAAGGAAGGGGTATTTTCCTTTTTGATAAAGCACACCAGTATTTAATGTAGGGAAAAGCAACTGTTTTGTGAGGTGTAATAAATGTTCATTTGTTTACCATTTTGTTAGCCTCAATTTCTGTACAGCTAAATTATCAGGGTAAATTAGATCTATTGCTGCAGCTCAGGAAAACCAAGCAGTAAAACAACTGTATATACTCTTTACCAGTGAAATTACCTGTAACTTGCTTTCTGTTAGCACAAATTAAGAGCCACAAGAAGTAAGTTATTGCTGATATTTAAGCCTTGGCTTTCTGTGAGATTTGGTCTCAGTGGATAGCAGGCAGAAAAAAATGGCTCACCTGAGCAAGCCACAGCTCAGCCCTGTCTTCCAGCTGGGTGGGATAAGCTGTTCCAAAGCCACAGTTGAACAGCAGACTGAATCTGGCTTTAGAGCTCCCGCTTCTAATCAAGAATGTTGCAGCTACATGATGGTAAGCAATGATCCGGTACAAACATATTCTGCTACCTCAACAGTTTTCTGGGAATTTTGACAACTCAACATTATTGTCAGGCTTTATGCCAGATTGACTATTATCTGTTCTAATACAGCTTCATGTAGCCAGGGCAGAGCATAAAGCTATCACAGAGGCTATATTGTCTGCACCATCTAATTTGAGGGGGAAATGCTGTTTTGTTCTCGTGTCTAATACAAATCAAATCTGTATTGCACTGCACAGCTCCAGTATTAATGGTTATGGAACTAGAGCTTGAGAACACACTTTTTTGACTGTTATTTCCTGGCTAGGAGTAGGATGAACATATGTCTTTGCAAAAGACCTTCAGCACTTCAGGCGCATGCATACGTACATGGGATGAAAGCATGGGGGGATAACACAACATTCTGGAAATCTGAGTGGGACAGAGTGAGTGATGTCTTGGGTTCATTATAATTAATTGCCTTTTAACCTGTGCTCTTTCTGTATTCATCACATCACTCCACTTTACGTACATGTCATATGCATAAAGTCACAAAAAAGATGGGTAAACATAAGAATGCAAATATGGTCATTTATTTCTGTAGAGTTTAGGAATTAATATTCTGAAACTGTTGGGATCCTCCATTACTAATGAACTATTGGGAAAAGGCAGCTTTTATGTTGCAGCAGAATACTTTTTATATCAATGTAGCATGAAAATACTTGGATAATACCATGAAAATCAGTACATAGAAAATTCTTACCTTTACCTGTGGTTTATTATGCTTGATCTAAAGGACAGTATGCTTTCCCTTCTGTTTACACTCAATTTATTTCTGCTTGTGCTGCAGACAGCATTACAGCTGTAATGCAGGCTTGTGTTTTCTGTCTGAAGTGATACATACCTGTATAATATATCAGGCTGAGAAATTTTTGAAATATCAAATTGTGGCAAGCATTAACTGCCTAGTTTTTCTCAGGTAGTGATGCAATTTACAGTGCAATGTGAGTTACTGAATGGTGAAGACTTTTGCTTCAGAATTTGTATACAAAGGAGGTGATAGTGATGAATGACTAAATCCTGTAAAGAGGATTTTTTGAAGTAAATATTAGGTGTGCTAAGACCATGAGTTTAGCATCCTTTAGAAATGTTCCATGGAAAATGCTACTAAAATCTAGATTGATAATTTTTCTTGAGTACAACAGCATTGTAGGCAGTGATGTCCAGATTTTGGAGATGGCGAAGAGATTTATTTTATCCATCTCTCCCTAGCAATTCTAAAATTCTGATATGCTTTCAGCTTTAACACCACAATATCCCCATGCCCCCCACTTTTTTCTTTTTTTCTCTTTTTTTTTTTTTTTTTTTTCCACAAAAAAAAGCCCCAGAATGGAATCTGGTCTCTGATGTAATTTTTCCACTTTTTCCTTTCCTCTGTGCATAACTATGGTTTATTTTCAGTTTAATCTTTTTCTTTTCATGGTTTACTTTATTCTAATTTGGGGGACAGGAATGTAGGAAGAATGGCAGCAAATGGAGAATTTAAGAGTTATGAGACCTCCTGAATGGCCAGTGTAAATTATGCAGACTGATTTTTGCTGGCTTCTAGCAGTCAGTCAATCTTGGTGTTCTTGCCTTGAATTCTCCTAGACTGAAACAGGAACAACATATCTAAATACTATAAAATAATAAGCACTTACATTAATAAAATGCACTTGCATACACCCATGCATGTGCATGGTGCATGTGTATACACACATGCACACGTGTATATATAAATTTATTTTCCTCCCTTGTTTGGAACTCCACTGCTATCATCTTGTGCTTTAGCACTGACGGTTGTGCAAATTGGAAAATCACTGAACTTTTTTTTCACACCACCTAAATTTATTTAGTTCTTATTTATAATAATTAAATACCAGCTGCATTCTGCTTGACTAATTTTAACCACAATTCATATATTTTGCATAACAGTGTATTGGCAGAAAAAGAAAACAGTTCATAATTTTATGTGACAGGTCTAGCTATTTTCAGTCGGTTAAAAGTTGGAAAGATACCTGTATCCCTTCCATGTATTTGGAATAGAAACTGTTTTGTTTTGACTGAAAGGTGCAAGATGAGTACATGTATTTCTGATTTCCCTAGAGTATTTTGTGAAGTGCAAATTATACCGAATTACAGACTATTCTGGGTGGGAAGAGACCCATTGAGTCCAACTCAAGTCAATGTCCTGTACTACGTTTGACTCCACCTTAGCCTGGACGTTATTGGCACCGTGCTCTGACCAGCTGGGCTAACCTCAGGATCAAAACAGAGTCATCTTTAAAACTGATGGTGCTAAGGTTTCATGATGAAGTATGGGAGCTTCGAGAAACTGTGCTGTAAAGTTGAGTATAACTTAAATATTCTTTTTCTTTTCAGGTTTTATTTCATGTTATGAGTAGTCAATTTTTTTAGTGGTAAACTGTGAATAAAGGATCATGTCCAAATCAGAAACCTCTTATGAAGATACACTTTCAGTGGTGGGTGGTTTTTTAATGTATTAAAAAACCCACTGTCTACCAAAGCTATATGCATAGAACTCTAGGATGACTTTTTTCATGGCAATGCCTCCATTGTGGAGCCAGAGTAGAGAAAACTTAGTTTGACTGCTATTAAGAAATATGTTTATGATAAATTGGGACTTAACTATGCCCTTCAATAAGTAATCTTGAATACTTTGCAACATGGATAATATTCTTAGTTGGAAACAGGAGGAAAATACACTGTTAAAAGAGGAAAAAGGCTTCCACTGAACCAAAGGTAATAACTATTTATTACCTTTTATTACCTATTAATTACTTTTATTACCTTTTACTATTATTTATTAAATAACAAGTATTTATTGAGGAAACCAATACATGGAAAAATAAGACACAAATATTTAAAAATAACAGTAAAAAGGATTTTGTCCATTTCTTTGTTGTAATATTAGAGCAAGATAAAAGGAGATATTATTGGGAGAAATTAAATATATGACAAAGCAGCATGTATCAATGAATCTTGCTTCCTGGTTCTAACAGTATTTACTCTGAATTTTGAGGTTCAGTGGTATTCAACATAATGA
>VYXD01004260.1:710702-779391 GCA_013397195.1 Hylia prasina | reverse complement strand
TTTTTTTTTTTTTTAAACCATGCTGTGCCCTGAGGCCCAAGTCATCTTTTGGTTTTGCTTCTATATCTACCTTTAAAGTTTTGGTTTGTATTTTAAATTTAATTGCAACTTAATTAATTAATAACTTAATTATCTCTAGCCAGTTTTCTTCCTTAGCCCTATTTGGTCACTCTGAAATTTTCATTTATATGAAGTTGTAGTAGACAGACAACTGAAAGGATGCTTCTTACTTTCCAAGGAGCATTTGAGAATTATCTCCTTTTCAGTCTTCTAATAGGCTTTCAACCACTTAGACTTTTTTTGTTTTCATACAGAGAACCCTGCATTCTTTGTTAGAAAATAAGAATAAAAAAGACAACTATGCACAATATATATTTCATTAGAATGAAAAAAATGTAATGATTCTTAATATTGTTTTAAAAGTAACCTTCTAGGGGTTTTGGTGTTTTGGGGGAGGTAGGAGAGGAGACAATAAAAAGCATATTGCATAGAAACAAATGACTGAGTTAGGCTAGTTAATTTAACTCTCCAGTGGACCTTATTATTTAATGTTTATAATGTGTCAGAGTATTCTGAAGTCTGAAATCTTCAAGGTCTCAGCTGACATTTATCTCATTGCTATCTATCTTCATGAAGGCACCTGTTTTTATGTTGCTGTCTCTGTCAGAAAGAGTAAGGCAAGGAACCCCAAATCTGCAGGTTTTCTCATAGAAAACCACTGAAATGTATAATAGGGTCGCCTGAGATGTTTGTTATGGAGGAAAAGTTTCTGTTCACTCAAGAGCCTTCAGCAAGAAACGTTGGTCCATGGAAGGAGAGAGGATGCCAGTGTTCCTTATACACTCCCAGTGGTCCTTAAGCTGTCATCTCTACCTGAGCTGAAAGAATCGGTTGTGAAGTTTTATCTTTCCGTGTTAATTTGAGCTGGAAAATGCTTTCAAAAATATTCTAGCAATTTCCCCTCTACTCCCCACCCAACAGCAGCAAAAAAACCCAGGGATATCTTTAGAAAATAGTAATTCATTAGCACTACATTAAATTATTGTAGTTTGAGGAAGTTCTGAGCTATTACGCTTATCAAAATCAACTTTTTGAAGAGATCCAGTTAGTACTAGAAAGGAATAGAACAAGGTCAGATATGACAAAGTAAGAAATGAATAGCAGAATAGGAGTGGAAGGAGGAGGGAAAATGAACATTTTTTTTGACTATCAAATTGCATGTATGTGTTTAGTAACTTCCAGGGAGTTAAAGTCAATCAAAGGAAAGTTCTAATACTTATGTAGTAGAATTATCACAAGACAGAGTTGTGTGGTGTGAAGAAGAGTTGAGATGAGGAAATTGAGCTGCTACTGTTTTGATATTGTTTGGCTTCCTGTCCTCTTCTTATTTTCCTCATCAAAAAGACTATAACAGATTTGCCTTAGAATTCTTCAGTTGTATCACTTGGTTTTGAAAAAAAAAACAATTAAGTGGCGTAGATATTATGTAAGTTATGCACATTTAATCCAAAGCAAACCTTTCAAAGAGGCAAAAGTAGGCCAAAGTCTGAATTTGGAAAGAACAGAAAGTATCTGCTTCATATTGCTTTGTAGAGGCAGAGAACTGTTTTCTCTTAATTTTTCCTGAAAGAATTAAGTTACTGGGGATCACTGATTGAACTCATACCTTCAGACCTTGAAGCTGCCACCTTCAAGGTTTGTGTGCCCATCATCCCAATGAAATATGGTAATACGATGTTATGATGAAAATGTTGAAGATGTCCCTCCTTGGGGTGGGGAGGGTGGACCAGATGATATTTAAAGGTTCTTTCTAACCCTTATTGTTCTGTGATTCTTAGCATATTATTAATTCCTCAGCCCTGAAAAGACAACAAATGTAAGGACGGCCTGTTGTGTTGGTGAAAGGATTAAAATCTCTTTTTATAAGATTAGGGTATTGGTTTAAAAGTAAATAGATCTAAAAGTTTGTTCAGTTCCATATGTACGTATCTTGATCTCCATCCTCCTCTCAATTCACTAAATATTTGGGACATAGACAAACTATCAGCCATTTTACATAGTATTTATGATTGAGGAACAGAAAGCTTAGTTATACAAAATATTTGAGAAATTATCAACCATTACACCTCTGTATGTGAAACGTGAGCATTTTTTGGGGGGAAGGAGGAGCTTCAAGGGAAGATGGATTTAATTTTTTCATACAGTTTTGTGTGGAGTTACACTAATCTGTCTAACTCTGAAACAAGTAGACATTCCATAGTCTTTTAAAATGTTGTTTAATTAATGTATTTAAATAATAAATCTCCTCCCCATAGCTAAATATTTCTGGAAATGGGCTGGAGTGTCGTTATTTGGTTCAGGAATGTGAACTTCAAAATTAAAGAATAAATTTGGGCAAAGTTTAAAAGAACCTGGAAGAGAAGCAAAAAAAGTTAAAACTCAAATTTTCTGAGTCTTAAAGCAGGTAATGTAAGATAAATGAAATGGTATCAAAATCCTCCTAGGAGTTACATGTAGGCACTTACTTGTGGTTCATAATAAACCAGAAAATAACAACCAGATTACTGAATTAAAACTTAAAGGTAAATAGCTATAACTGCATTTAATTATGTGTTTAGATGTAGTTTTCAGATGGGCCTGTCATAAATTGCAATTTCTTTACTAAGTAAAATGGGACATTTTTGAATGTATTTGAATAAGTAAGCCTAGATTTGACAACAAAGTATTTGAGTAAAAAGTACTAATAAACTGTCAATCATCGATGTAACTTGAAAGTTTTCCAATATCTATTTTTCATCTGACATATATATACACCTGTTCACATTAGTTTTTATCTCTTCCTATCTCACTTCAATATTTTTGCTTTTATCAATTTAATTTCGCAAAAATACCAGTTTTTCAAAGGATTTGGAGGATGTAAGTTTTTATTATTTTGTGGTATTGAGGTTGTAGATCATCGCTGATATGCGCAGTCCTTGACTGTTTTACTAATCACAGTGATGGGTTTTTTGTTTTGTTTTTATTCCTTCATTGACACAAGTAAAAATAAAAAAAGCATGGAAGTATTTCTACCAAGGCTTTTCCAGCCACTTGAAGTGACTCTTTACATTTACAGTTCCTGATTAGCCTCATTAAGACATTTTTGGTCCCAATGCCCCTGTAGTTCTTCAGGGACTTAGTGCAGTATTTTGAAATGCTCTGAGTTTTTCTACTTCGATGTAATTTCTGATCGTTCACTGAGAACAAGTGGAGTCATATTGCCCCCAGCAGGGGAAACACAGAACATTACTTCTTTCCTCTATATCAGGCCTAAAGCACAGTGCTGGATTCAAGTAGTGTGTATTCCACATGTATAAAAATATATTTGCTAATATAAAACTGTAATTTATAAACAATCTGAATTTATCATGTTTTAATAAACAGATTTTTTTTTCCTCATCTTTTTATAGCTTAACTTGATCAGTATGCACAACAGTAGTTCACATAGTAAAAAAAACCCGGACATATTTTGCTTTGTAAAATCTACTTTCAAGGCTGGTCAGATGTTTTTCATGGGGGTTTTTAAGATTTATTTTGATCAACTTAAGAATATGCAAAATTCCTTTTTGACATAATGGCCAGAGTACTTTCAACAGAGTAAAAAAAAAAAAAAAAATCATAATATAAAGTTTGTTTGGTTGTTGTTGTTGTGTTTATTTGTTTTTAATTAAGTTGTTTCTTCTATACAAGGCAGCAAAAATATCCTGGTAGGGTATAATTTATTAAAGAACTGTGGAGGTGACTGATTTAGTTCACTTATGATTTTTGTTACTGTTTTGTTATTGACGACTACACTCAGTGTTGTGTGTAGAAATTCTCTTTAGTCATTATATAAAGCTACATTGACTTTATCCTTCAGAATCACTGTGCCTTGGTTAAAAAACTACTTTTTAAGAACCACGTGAGGCGTGACATTTTTTTTCTTGATTATCTTTTGATATGATTTTATTTTCATAATTTCTCTTTAAAATGGTTCACATAGATAAATCCTCTGACATCTTGCTTAACATAGAAGTTCTATCCCATTTTATACCTTAATAAGAAAGCTACTGCCAAATATTGAAAGAATGTGACTTTAATTATAAGATTCATTAAAGCTTGTGTATCTTCTTTGGACTTCAATATATTAAAGATACTTCATGTCTGATAAGATAGTTGAGATTAAACATTCCTTTCTATGAACATTAAAATTGTTACATCTGTAAGTAGGATCTTAAGTCTTCTTAGATAAAAACCTAGATAAAAAACTTTATTTTAGTATTGTTGGTGTATTTCATGTCAGGGTGAGATTGATTTTTTTGTCTTGTTTGTGTTAACAGGAATAGCTTAATCATTTTGAGAACATAGCTAAAAAAGCCTGCTGATTCTGCACATTTGAAAGATTTGATGACACATTCTTTCTGACTGCCTATAGTCATTGTTATTTAGTAGGTTTCAAAGTTAGCACAGATTTGTGCCCTGTGTGTCTGTTGCCACTTTATTGATGCAAGAATATTGGGAAAGGAAATCATAATTTTAACATCCTCTGTTGGTACATCTCTGGAACAGCAATGAGACAGAAAAATTCTTGTAACTAAAAGTAGTTGTAAATCTTACTGCTGGGTAGTTTGTGTATGAACTCTTCCATTCTATCATGGTGCATGGTCTGTCGGAAAGTGTGCTAACCCAATGCCTGTTTATCCTTGGGGAAAAAAAGCTTAATCCACATTGTGTTCAGTTAGGATTCAGTACAGTGGGTTTATGCAGGTCATGGTCAAAAAGTAGAAGTAATATCTCATTCTGAATTTCTGTTTCTCAAGGTGTCAGTAGCTATTTTAGCTCTTGTCTGATGAAGAACTTGAATTGCTTCATGCAGGAGTTAAAAGAAACATGATTGGAAAGATGTGAAGCTGGTTTGGAATGGTTTGTTTTGGTGGCTAATTCAGGCAAGGGATTTTGTGAGCTAATATCACCTTATCCCTGGCTAGTCCTTGCCAACATACAAGTACTTGAACTTGTGTTAATTAGTGCTCCTTTGAACTTGTGTTTGGTGAAACAGTAAGAATACGTTTGAAAGAGAAAATTGTATCATAAAAATATTTAATATTTAAATGTTTATCCGCTGTCTGTGCTTGGGTGTTTCCACAGCCATATGTGACTTGAGTGAGGTCAGTTGCTGATATAAAAGACACTGATTTCTCCAAGTTTATTCCTAACCACCCAGGACCAAACTATACACAGACCATTACAGTTAGGTGCAACTTACTTTAAAACTTAATTTCTACGGTTACTGACTAAGCAAAAGTTTCAAGGAGGTTTAACTACAGACATTATGCAATGCAAATAGAAATTGCTTCTGCGCAAATGCAATAAGCAAAAATGTATTAGAAAGTCTGGAACTGCAAATTGGAAAATGTTTAATCTAGTACTTGTCCAATATTTTTTAATAGCATCTGGAAATGATATGGAAAAAGCCTCCACAATTTAGATGTATTTTACTGATTTATACATGCTAAAAAAAAATCTGAAGACTCAATTTTAATTCTGATATTTTCTCTCCTCCTAAATAAGTAGAGAAAAATAAATAAGTATAAACAAGAAAAATAAATAAGTATAAATAAGCCTAATAAATAACCTAAATAGATATACTGTGTTGAACAGCTGAACCTATTTTATCTTTTGTCATGATAAATCAATTATTTGAGCAGAGATTCTGAAATACAGAAAATCTTATTTCATAATGCATTTCCAAGAATAGCAACTTCAGAATATCAAGGAGGGGGAATCACTCTAGGTAATGCATAGTATTTAAAACAATTTGGAAAAATAAGAAAAAAAGAGAGAGAGAGAAATAATTAATGCCCATTTTCAAAATCTTAATCTGGAAAATACACTGATATGTGAATATGCATGCAGCATGGAGTGTTTTTACACAGAAGTTAAAAAAACTGAAATGTGGGTAAACTATTTTTGAGAGACTAAAATTTAGTGGAAAAAAACAAGGGTTAATAGCATGCTGAGGTACCAGATATTAAGAAGCAGTTAATCATTCTAATTGAGGACAACAAATAAGAAAACAGGAAGCCTAAAAAATGTTTCTTTCCTGGAGATTGCTGTAATGCATAGAAGTAAACAGAATTGATTGAACTGTGTTTATCCTGACTTAGGAGATGGTATAGGTGACCTCTCAATATCTGCTCTACATATGGTTGCAAAAGTGCAAATAGCTGTTATTTGGCCCTGAAAAGGATAGTTTCCTGAACTTTGTTGTTTACTCAGAACTGGCACAGAAGATGTTAGAAAACACTGAATTGGGTAAATAGCTCTGGTCAGATTTGTGCATGCAATTCTTATATGTTTTATTTAAACAAAATACCTGATGCTTCATTTGTTTTTCACAACTATGTTTTTGTTGTAGTACTTACAGATATTTTTGTTCAGAAGTGAAATGTCCTGAACCAAGAAGTAATGCAACTTCAGTACGCATACCTGAATTCTCAAAAATTATGCAGAGCCTTAACATCTCTGGTGTCAATCATGTACTGCAATTCAGTTATTAAAATATTAAAAATAATGCTGAGAAGTTACCCACTTTGGGGAACTAATAATTGGGTAAAAGCATGTGTCAGTTATGCTTTGAGAGCAATGTCTTTTCAAGACAATATCCTGTACCTTCTAGATTGACCTATTCCATTACATTCCTTAGCACGTAGTCTTTCCAGCTTCTTGATTTTCAAATGTTGAAAAAAACAACCCCCCAAATCCTATGAAAATTTTAGGGACACCCATATGTCCCATATTTTTCAAACCATAAAAAAACCCAAACAAACCAAAGCAAAAGAATAAAACTCAAATAACCCTCTATCTTCTGTTCTTCAAAAGCTTCTCAAAGGTATGAATCATTTATCAGTAAGTGTTCTAACAATTTTCAAATCTATTTTCTGTATGTCAGATCTATTTGTGATAGCACGTGTTGTCTAACTATACTGGCAGTATGCTCTTCACTGTCCAGATTGTTCTAATTGTTCTAATAAATACAACCTGAAAGAAGTTTGGTAATAGATGGTTGGATTTGCATAATGATAAATAATTACTTTTAAGTTTTTTCTTGTTCATGAATGCTAAGCAAGGAGTCAGATTTTTGCCAGACTGCTCCTCCCAAGTGGCCATTCATGACTTATGCTCTTGCTTAGTTTCAAGACCCCTTACTGGGCTGGGTGGGACAGAGAATTCTACATAAATCTTCAGTGTCTGATGTACAAACCCTCAATGGAAAAAAAAAGATTTACTGTATGCAAAGCAGAGTTTCATGGTTTGCTCTTGCAGAAACTTTTTGTAGTGGTATTTTAAAAGGATTTATGTAAAATTAAGCCTTGAAAAATTAAGCCTTAAAAATTAAGCCTAAAAATTAAAGTCTTGACTTTCCTTACTGAAACATATGCGTGGCTTCAGTTTTAATGACCTTCAGCACTGCTTATTGATTTCACTGAATGTAAGTAGGTTTGGCTCTTAAATAGAATCAGGAAAATATTTTTGCTATAGAGTTAGGCCACAACAACTTTTTAAAAATTAACCTGGAAAAGTATTAGCTGGCAGAAATCTAATATATTGACTCATTGTACCTTGTAGAATCTAGAAGGGAAATGAGAGGACAAAATACTGAAGTATATATTATTTACTACGAATCAATGATGTTAAAAAAAAAAAGCCATCTCCAGTTTTCCACCCTGTTCATTCCCCCAGGCAAACATGTACTGAAAGCTGAGTAGTTTTCTTGATTTTTATCCAATTTCTTGACTTTTACTTGGTACTATAGATTCTGAATATTTCTGAGACCTTAGAGGCTTCATTTAATGTAGGAGGATTTTAAAGTTTTATGGATATCATAACAATATTCACAGGTAAAATTTAATATGCTGTCCAGGTTTATTTGTATAAGATAGAAGTATAAAATATTGCTAGTGGTGAGAGACTGATTTTAAATATCTAATGAGCATCATCCTAAAATATTAACTTGACACTCACAACTCACTTGAAAAATATGGATCTAACTTAAACAGTGGTTTGAACAGTAGTAACAATTGTATAATAAAATTCTGAAGATTCGCTGTATTTAATAATATGTTTTCTTCATTTTTTTTTTCTTTTTTCTCTTCCTTTCATGCCTCTCTTCACTCCTCTAATATTCTTTCTTTGTCATCATTTCTGGAAAAGATTCGGAATAAATGGGTACTTCTAAAAACTATTTTCTAAAGGAAATTTTACAGAAATTCAGCTTTTTTTTTATGACAAGGCAACAGAATAACAACTTGATTTACTTAAACTGATGCTTAAGCTGCGTTGATCTCAATCAATCCTGATTTTTATTTAGCTCAAGACAATGAGAATACCCTGTGCAGGAAATTGTATTTGTCAGTCATATGTAGCCAGTGGGAAACTCCTCGCAACAAGCAAAGCTTGGGAGTAATGTGGTTAAGGTGGGAGAAAAGAAAAAGAAGAGCACATTGTTGCTGAATTCAGCAAATGAAACATTGAGTTACATCAAAACAACTTGGATTTATTCCACATTAAATTAGTTGTCTCATGGGGATGTACTGAAACTTTGTTTCTATAGTTATCTGTATGTGCAGAAAGAAATGGTGCAGAGGGATTTTAATAAATATACAGCATAGGTAGTGAGTTAGATAATTCATTCAAGCCCAAGTCTTTTTTTCTTATGTAGTGAAAAGACTACATAGAGAATGGATAGCCCAATATACTTGCTTTTTCCTGGTAATCTAAATAAATAAATGCTTGGCAAATATTAGAGTGTGTTCCTCCAGCACAGCAGCATTTTTATATGGCGGGCTTTTGGGGTTTTTTTCTTTCCTTGTATCCAAGCAAGTCTCTGTCTTTCTTTTCCAAAGTTTCATGAAGCTGTATGATTTGGCTTTGCTTTTACTACGCTTCTGAAATATTGTGTAAGGACAGAGCTAAATCTATGTTATATCGTAACAGAGCTTTAATGACCATGTGTTTTGCATGCTATTTTAAGTTGCTCAAATAGAGTATCAGTAAAAATACATAAAATATTTATTAGCTTCTTTTCCACTAGCTATATTTCACAGCAGTGGTGATTTGCCTGATTAAGAGATTAGTCCCTCAGAAAAACATATTTGAATGAGAATGAACTCCAAATGCTCAGTGGTACCAAGCAGATTATTTTCCATGTGGTAGAGGTGGTTCTAATTATTTGCACTTTCTTTCATTGGTATGTTGTATATTAATTTTTGGATTGCTGTATTATTGACAAAATGTGTTTCTGTGGCAAAAAGAAAGTTCTATTACAGAGAAAGGAGCAGACATGCAGACCAAATGGAGAGGTATTATGGGGATTTTAAAGGATCATATGAGTTATACACTAGTTCCTGAATTGAAGGTGTCTACAGACATGGTGGCAGCATATACATTGAGAATTATAAATCATCTTCCAAGGTGCTATGAAATACAGAACAAAAATTCTGCCTTTAAAACTTGTTACAACTTCATTATTTTCCACAATCAGTAACTAGGTACTTTGTTGCATTGCTAAATGCTTTAATACTCCTAAAGAGAATTGCTGCACTTGTTGGTTTTTTAAGGCCACAATATTGTTCACAATGGATGGTGCTCTGTCACAGATAGCCCAGGGAAGCCTGAAAAGTGCCATGAGGCCTGCAGAGCCTCTGGACCTAAACTAAGGTATCAGTATCCACAGGGAAAGGCTTTACCAATGCCAGGAGGCATCACATTAGTAACTGTAATTGATATTTGTGTCTCAGTTACCCTAGGAATGCCTCTGGTAGAATTTATTTAAACTTGCATCATCTTTTATTTCTAGGGATAATATATGGAAAGAAAACACATCTTCTTTCATAATTTTTAAATTTTTAACTTAATCCTGGGAAGCATTCTCTCTTTATCTTAGATCTTCTGCATGGTGGGAACTTCTGAAGGAAAAATCTTTCTTTTCTTGCAACACCCCTCGAGTCTGAACTCCAGCAGCAGCCGCCAAACAATAATCTTCTGATTTATAGAATAGCATGGTGTAGACTGTCCTGTGAGAGCAAAATTAATATGAAGCAGGTTAACACTGAGCCAGTATTTTACAGACTATGTACGTGGCTAAGTGGTAGAAGCAGCATGCAAAGTGTTTAAGATATCAGCTGTCTCCCTGCCCCAAAACTGAAGAGCTGTGTCAGCACAGCCCTATGCCTGCACTAATTATAAACAGAAATATGCTTTTGGAAGTTGTAGGAAGAGAATACAGAGAAAAACTTGGGAAATGTGATGTTAATAATATCAGGATGTGCAATGCTGCCTAAGTAAAAATTCTTGCTCAATCTATTAGTCACACTGCAATACAGCCTCTATAGAGTAGGGGAAACCTTCAGGTGTTGTAAGAAATGCAGTTACCTGCCTAATATTATTATCTAGTGTTGAGAAGTAGAGTGTTGCTACACTACACTATGCAAACGTGCTGAAAATGATAATATCTAGTCTCTCCAAGCCATTGGGTCTTTATGACCATGGTGATTTAAAACCCAGCTGGAAAATCAAACCCACTCAGGCTGCTCCCTTTCCAACACCCCCCCTTCCAATAATGGAGGAAACTCCGGGAGAGATTAGAAGTAGGAATAACAATTTACTGGAAATAGCAACAACCACACCAAAATTAACAAAAAGGAGTGCACAACAGAGAGAGAAACTTTTCTACCTGCAAACAAGGTATTCACTACTGAAGGTCCCCCCAGGCAGCACTTGATGTGGTTGCCAACAAAGACACAAACTGGCGACAGGAGAACTTGCACAGCTTAGTTTTTTCCCACCCTGGAAAGAAAAAACAATGGAAAGCAGGGACATAAGAAGGCAATCTATGTGAACAAGGGACTGTGCTGCCAGAATGCCCACTGTGGCGACCCCAGTGCCAGGACCAGCCCTCGGGGGCCGTGGTGGCAGCAGTGGCACAGTGGGGCTCTCTCTTGGTGTTGAGCAGCAGCACAGCCCTGACTCCTGGTCCCACACACTCTCTGGCAGGAGCCAGACAGGCAAAATGGGAAACTTTACTTCCAGCTGTGGCTTCTTCCTTCTGAGACCATGTCCCCAGCCATGGTGGGGATGGTATCAAACAGAGAGCGCTCCACCCCTTTTCTCTGTAACCATGACAATTACTTACTCTCGGAGCAGGAAAGCTTTACAAAACAGAGCTGTGGGAGAATGCATTGCTCTGGCACTAGGCCCAATGTGTCCCCAAATTGTGCAGTTGGATGTCCAGCTTTGTGCAGAGTGAGGGACTGGGGGAGCATTTATCTGTGTCTCGCTGACTTGTTGAGGCATTTGTCATATCTGTCCTTCATTTGTCCTTGACTTTTTTTTTTTATTATTCTGAATGTTCTGCACTGTGGCTGATGGGTGAAGGTGTTAGTTAAAATTTGATCAGTATGCTATATCAAATAGCATTTACCATAAAATGTACTGAGACTTAATGTCTAATTAGTTGAAGTTTAATCTCAGAAGCTTGATGAGGAAGAGACCATGTTTTTCTAGTGTTGCCTGTGTAGTTCTGCATCTAAAAATGCCTTTTTTCTTTCACTGTCTCTTTCAGATTTTCTTTCTTTTATTTTCCTTTAAAGCAAGACCAATAATTATTTAAGGGGCTTTAAAAATAACAGAAAATATATAGTTATGTGTTGCTTGCTGTGCTCATTGTATGGTTGTGACATGGCAAGATTAATGCAAGTGTAAGTCAATGTATACATGAAGTCAATTTTCTATGCATAAAAGGAATCTAAATTAAAATGGCAGCTTGTAAACTCAATACAGCATGTGACAAGTTGACAAATGGTAAATAAAGCCTAGTAAAAAAATGCAATTAATTTCAAGTCTGTAAATTTGTTCAAGTAGTTGATCTGGCAAACAAAGTTATTGTCTAATCCTCAGAAAAGAAGAGATTAATCAGAAAATTACCCAGATAAATATAACTTATCCCTCATCAGTTTGGAGGGGGGAAAAGTGTGAAAAAACTTGTTTATAGATTTGAATTTGCAATTTTTTTGGAGATTCTCAGATTAAAAAATAATCCATTTTTTTATTAATTGATTTAGGATGAATACTTAGAACTGCTATCTAATCCTCCATTCCTTGAAATTAATTCTTTAATTAGAATAGTAATGTCTAGACCTTCCTGTTCATTGAGGCATATTAATGAGCAACCCCCTTTTCTTTATACAGTAAATGCCTACATATATGGTCTGTAACCACTTAGATTTATTTTCTGTTTTGATCTTCCGCTATTTCAGTTTGCTTGACAGAGCACAAACACGCCGTAAGTACAGTATGAGAAGCATCCCTCTCATTTATTACTGTAGCTGACTTTGCAACTACTTTTCCTTTTGGGAATTCTTCTTCAAAGCATTGTAAATATTTATTCAGAGTGTTTTCATGTGCCACATATTGCTTTGGACATGTAGCCATAAGAAATGATGTTATTCTTTTGAATAAGACATGATTCAACTTGAAAATTAGTGGGAGAGGAGAAGACCCTGTATCTTTCAGAAATACATGAAGTTGTTGAAATACCAATTTGGTGAAACTCTATTTGTGCATTTTTAGAAAACTAACAGAGCAAGTGTACATATATATATTTTGAGCAGTAGCACCTGCAAAATTCTGTTTTCAGATTTGCAATGTATATTTTTTTTAATTTAAATACAATATGATGATTCATTCTAATATAAAGCTAGGTGAAAGATGCAAATTGGTTGCAGATGTGAAGCCATGTACTATTACTGCTGGTAATTGGTAGAAGAAATCCTTCCCCTTAATGTTTTAAATATTATATAGCAGCTTCTGACTTGATTAACTCCAAGGCATAAGAGTATCAGGCAAATATTAGATATTAAGCATAGACATAAATTATATTTAGTGGGGGTTTATGTAGTTTAAAAATTATGGGGTTTCTATATGTCACTCAGATTGAATTTTCTAGAAGCTCCATTTAGTTTTAAACTACTCTGAGTAGCAAAGTTTATGGAGGGTGAGAAGAAATATGTGCAGGAAATCTTGAAAAAGCAAACAAAATCCTCGTCAAAATCTACAAGTAAACATGCATCCACACCCTCAATGTATAATATTTATAATGTGGTGCATTTAGATAAGCCATACTGTATACGATGCTTAAAATAAAAATATAAAAGCTCTGAGTTATGTATTTTGAATTTCAACCTTGTTTTCAAATATAAAATTGCAAGAGGCATGATGAAAAACTTAGGTTAATGATTGGAAGATTATCTGACTGAGGTCTGAGAATAAATACACCCTTCAAAGTATTACAGTAATTCCCATCTTCATCATGTGAAGGTACTCTATGACAATGGGCTTTGGATTTTCTTCATTTTACCTGTTTTTCTCCTATCCTCTTTCTGACAGATGTTGATAACTGGTAGCCCCTGAGAGGTTATAACTTGATGTACAATTGTTAAGGAATAATCCTGTTGTACACGATATGCTCTGACACAATGGCTAGTGCTCCCCTTCAATTCACTGTTAGGTATTTTGGTATTTATGCTGCTATTCAGCAAAGTAAATATTTATTTTATATGTTGCTCTTTAGAATTATCAAGTACTCAAACTTCTCAATAGCTGTCATTATGAAAAAGGTTTTGTTTTTTTCTCAATCATAATTATCATACATTTCTCATCTTCACTTATCCATTTGACTTTAAATTTCAACTTCGGAGTTAGTGTCTGCTGCTGAGGATTCCTATCATGCCAAGTCCAGAAGCCGAGTGATTCCAGTGAGGCACTGTTTCATAAATAGAGAGCTGCCATGCTAGAGGTAATACCAGCTAGTTGCCTATGCTTTTCCTCTAAATTAAACCTTTTCAACATTGGCCAGGGGAAAAAAATAGAAATATTCCTCCATGGTTCACCAACAGAAAAACATACAGCAGGCAGAAAATGCAGGCAGAAATTTCTGCCATTGGCTTTCCCTGTCGCTGTTTTCGTGCGTGTCAGCAGGTGGCGATGGAAGGCAGCGTAGGAGCTGGGAGAAAGTAGCAAACGAAATTAAATAATGCTTGGAAAGATTCTGCTTTGCTTTTTGTGCTGTATGAGGCTTTGTTCTTCGGAACATCTTTAGGTTAGGTTATAAAATTAATTTTATTTCTATTTTATTATCAAATTGTTCCCTTGTCTTTTGCAGCCCGTGGCTAATGTATTTTTGTAAAATGCAAATTCTTTTCACAGATGCCATGGTTTTCTGAGAAATATGAAAATAAATAATATGCACACAACCTGGGTGAAAGGGGAGAGTGCTGTATGTGTTTGTGAAGAGTATAGTTAAAGTAATAGGGACAGTGAAATCATTCCCATGATGCTTGCCACAAATCCATTTAGAAATTGTACAAGAAAATCACAAACAGAATTCCTTCCCAAACTAAGGATTTACGCAGTAAAAATAAGAGAGTAGCGGTGCCATCTAGGGATTAATTTTCTTAGTGCTCTGTCGCTATTCTTCCTCTGTGTGGGTGTGGGCAGCATGTAAAAAATGAGCAATGCTTTTAAAGTCATTTTGCCAATAAGTAACACTCCTGCCTTATGTGCTGCTTTGGAATGATATATGCTGGAAAGCATCAGTTCCATTTAGGAAAGGATGAAGCACTTAATTTCTTCTAAATCTTATCTTCATTTTCTCTCTTGTTTTGCGGCCAGAGGCATCTCAGGAAGTAACTAAGTAGGAGCAGTGGATTTGGGGGTGCTGTTGGAACAATAATTATACAATTGAGGAATATTTTCCTTTCAAATATACCTTTTTACTGCTGTTCCTCTGTAAACTTTGAGCAAAAAGTCCCAGCTGTGGTCCCACTCTCTTCAAACTTTGTATGAGGTTAATTAATCAAATAAGAGAAAAATAGGTAAAGTCTTCCCTCTTTTTTGTAGGTCAGTGGTGTTACATGGGAGTTCAGTGGCAAGAGCATGATCTTGGGGAATGTGAACACAGAAGTGAGAATTGAGTGGTATATAAGGTTTAATGGCAGTAATATGAATATATATATCATTAGGTGTTGGTTGTTCGGGGGTTTTTCTGATAAAATTATAAATGCAGCTATGAGATTTATTGTCCTAGGTAATATTAAACATAGGTAATTTATGATTGCCATAAATTAATACCTGAAAAAGTAATCTTCTTTCTTTATACTGAAATTCATTATATTTTGTTATAGTTATTTATGTGCTTTATTTGCTTAAAGTGCATTGCTTACAAATGAGGTATATTTCTTGTGGAGATTGTGGCTTTCTCAGTCATCAGGTCAAGCCTACAATGCATGTGGTTGCCTACTTTTATTTCCTGTTTTTGGTGAAAGTCTCAAAGGATAGAAGACAAAAAGAGACCTTTACTGAGAATTAAGGGAGGATTTTTGTGTTCTGCAATTTGAATAGGTCTGCATTGGCCCAGCAAATAAACCTAGGTGCTTCACCATTTCAGCGGTTTTTGCCTCACTTACACTGTTTTGGATACTCCTCCTTGGAACGTGTCAGCCACCAGCCATCAAATTGCCAACACTTCCCAGAAGGAAAGGAGCTCTCCAGAAATGAAGGCCAGTTTGTGCAACCTGATGAAGGAACCATTTTTAGATGCATTTCATTTTCTGCCACTAAAGAGAATTGTGTGTTCTGCTTCCCTGGGATGAAATATAATTTAAAATTCATAATTTTTAGTAGTACTTATTTTTTTCCCTCTTTTAATTTACTCTGATATAGATTTCTTGTGGAGTTTTTCCAGACTTTTAGAAAAAGTCAGCACCTGCCAAAATGCTGTTGGATGCCTATAGATGATCATAGCCTGACATTTCATGTCACTTGTTCTGCTAAGAAGTCTCTGTGTTACTTGTGAACACATGCATATTGCAAACTATTGGAGACACAAATTATACAAAAAATGTTATTTTCCAAATATTTTTTCTGTTTTGTTTTCTTGAACAGTTGACTGTGCTGTGGACAGTCTCAGATAAATGTCTCTGTAAGAAATCGAAACTTTTTTTGAAGAGATGTGAAAGTGGCAAAGGTATTAAGTGAAGATAAAGACGTATTAGGCACCTATAATTAAAATAAAATAATGCAGACTTTTAAAGAAGCCTGCTAATTTATAGTACTTCAGCAAAAAAAAAATGTTATAGGCAAGCTTTTTTTTTACTCAGGGATTAATTCTAGTAAGTACTTGAATGACTGTGTATCAGCTTTCAACTATTATATCAATTACTGTGTCATATTTTGAAGGGAACGAAATACACCAGTTCTTACCCCATATCTTATACTTTAAAAGAATTGTTTAAAACCCAGCTGCACATTAACCACTTCTCATGAAACACGTGTTATCTACTTTAACACTCTTGACCTTATCATATGGTAATTTTCTGGCTTTTAAGAAGTAATTTTTGAGATTTTCAGAGGTACTCCCAGTTTCTTCCTAAGGTTCTTTTGCTGTCTTAAGTAGTCTTTAAATGATTTACTTCTAGTACTTTCCCTTTATATTTTATATGTTGATTGCTTGCTGAACGCTTGCCTTGATGTATGAATAGTAAACGAAGATATAAAAAGCTTTAAACTCAATTTGAATCAGGTTCTAAAGTCAGACAATTTCATCGGGTAAATACAAGTTTCCTTATCTTTGCTGCTACATAAATTAAAGAGAAGAGTTAATGAAAATAAAAGTAACTCAAATACTTAACTACTTAATATATATTGAGAAGACTTTGCATTACCAATGATTTCAACGAAAATTATTCCTCTGTTTACTTAGATGGTTTATAGATGAACCTTTTCCTAGAAAGACAGAAAATGTGTACTTCTTTGTCATGCTTAACCAACCTTATCAGCTTTGTGCTTAATATTCCTTAAGGTTTTGAAAAATGTTGAAGAAGGCACCTCAGCGTTCAAAAAAATAGAACATAAACAAGAGCAAAACTTTCACTGAGCTGATTCATATTTAGAATTTTAAAATATTTTAAGGTTTTTATTACTGCTTTCTTTAAAACCTTCTTATCTAAAGGCTAACAACTTGAGCTCTTCCACTGGACACCAGTATTTTCAATAACTGGTTACTTGCATGGCAGCATTTTCAGTAAGTCCAGTTAGAACTTTATAATCATAAAAATTATATAGGTTGAAAGGGACCTATGGTTGTTCAGAAGAAAGGATTAAAAGCAGGAGGATGGTAGATTGTTTTAAGTGACTTGCAGCTGGGGGTGGGAGGAAACCCCATATATTATGCCTTCTGCATGTTATGTTCTGTGTGTTTCAAGAAGTGGAATCTCTGTCTGGAGATAACATAGGTGCTTGCAGGGATTTGAGGCATTCTCACAAATGTGCTTGAGCTCCCTGTCTTGGGAGAGAGACCAAAGCTCAGAGTTCACAAAAAGCACAGGGGGATCACATCATGGAGATAAACCATGTGTGTGTGGACCCTCAAGAAATGGGGGCAGGCAGCAGCCCTGCTATGTGCTGGGATGGACTGAGCCTGACAGGGCTCTGCTCCTGCTCCTGTGTCCACTTGGGTGTTGCCCCAGGATCCTCTGGGTAGTGAGGTACTGATATTTACTGTTTGCATTTCAGCAGTGGTTTGTGGTTGTTCTGGCTGCCTGCTCGTGCTGACTCACGCGAGCACCATGCAGTGTAACCTCACAGTCATAGTGGGGCCAGTTAGGCCAATTGTTCAAGGTTTTGTACAGTTGGACTTTTGAATGTCTCCAAGGATGGATGTTGCCCAGTTATCTTTTGGCTCCTGTTCCATGCGTAACTGCCCTCCCTGTGAATAAGCTCTTTGCTTTACTGAGTTAAAATTTCCCATGTTCTAACATGTGTCCATTGCCTCCCACACTTCTGCTATGGATTTGAGAGGCTTTTCACTTAATCTTCACTACATAGTTATAAACATCAACAGCTTTCCCCTTGGATTTCCTTTAAGTTTTAACAACTTTCTCTCAGCTTCTTTGCTCTTGACTGTCTTGGTAGCTTTTGGTTGGATTTCCTCCATTACGTCTGTCTTGTACTGGAGACTCCAGTACAAGATCTTAGTACATGCTTAATAATGAGCATTAAGAGAGTGATTTTATTTAAAAAGCAAACAAACAAAAACCTCACAACCAGCAACAAAGTCATAGAAAGCAAGAACCACTCTTGTGCTATAAGTAACATTTAATAAAGACCAATAATTTACACTAAGTGCTGCTTTGATAAGATTAGGACTTCTGTGAGAGAAGGCAGTTTGGAAAGTTACCTGGTACAGATTTAAAGTGACTTCCAAGCAATTCAAGACAGGTAATGAGAATGGTTATTTAGAAAGTTTCACTATAGAGTATACTTTTACTCCCCTTTTTATTTAGCTTCAGCTTCAGCCACTGAACTTAGTTTTGTGTCTTCCTTTTAATACAAGAGTTCTGATCTACTTCAGTCAGTGTTTTGATATTTGTCAAAATCCTTTTGAATTGTCCACTATGAATTGAATTGTCCAAGAACTTCAAAAGCCTTTTTAAAAGTCTAGTTAAATTTTGTTACCTAACAAGTCAAATTGAAATTGAATTTGAGATGACCAATAAAAGACTTCAATCAATATATAATTATTTATATGTATTTATATGTGACTAATATTGAGAAATTGGCAGGCATACCTTGCAGAAGTTGTTTGCATAATTTCTCCTCAGTTATTACTTACAATATTACTGTCCAGCCTGTTCCTGTGCCAAATAATTATGATTGATCAGAGTTCCTCCATCTAAAATGTATCCTACTCCCAAAGACTTTGTGAATAGTGCCCTTTCTAGGAATGTGGTTAAATCACTCATGATAATACATCCTCCCAAACACTGCCATTTCCATTTCTGATAGGTATGGCAGATGTGATTTTTGCCCTGCATGTAGCCCTTTGCAATGCTTTGTTCTTCCAGCCAGCTGTTTCTCACTTTACATCTCTGGCTCATCAGCTGGCTCCACTTGGGGCTAATCTCCCCTTCATCATTATTCACATCATGGCACCAGTGCACACTTCAGATTGTTCAATGGTCTACTTGTTACTTTTCTTCATTTTCTTAAAGGAATTTTCTCACTTAACATGGATACTTGGAAGGAGTTTTCTGTAAATATCCTCAGCTGCTCTGTTGTTTTTTAAATGCCCCTTTCAAAACTTGCTTTTGGGATGCTTGAAGAAAGATGGTAGTTGTTAGGTGTGTGTCTTGTAAAACCTATAGCTCTTGGTTATCAAACAGATATCCTCCTCCTTCTAATCTGATCTAAGAGCTACACATCCTAAACAACAGCAGAGTCAGAGTATTCAGAGTGTCTAATTGCTTCACGGGATTGCAGTTGTGGACAGAGTAAAACTGCTACAAGGAACATTTTGGGAACAGCTCCATGCATCTTTCTTAGGAGGAATTGTATATTTTACCTATTGACTATATGGGAAGTCATGGTAAGCCACCTGTCTAAATGGGGTGCTAAAGGTATGATGTGTTCCCCAGTGTTAATACTGATATTTATAATGGGTTTTGTTTTATTAAGGATCTCTTAGCATTATGCTCAGTCCACAAGCATTATTCTCAGTCTTACAGTGCAACAAGGAGACATTTAGTCATCCTCCCCATGTGATTTACTTGAATTGCTCATTAAATTTAGAGAGAATTCTGTAGAATAGCCTACTACTTAGTGTAATACTATATACAGGAAGAGTGTATATACAGTCCTAGATAGTGTAAGAAACATTAGTGAAAGGTGGAAAAGAAAATTGGTTGAACCACAAAAAGGGAATGTAGGAGCTTCTAGATAAAGCTCACAGATAAAGCCATTTCAAGATGGAGAGTTAAAAATGAAACAAAAAGTGTGAAATATATGGCCCATTCAAACTGTGGAGTAATACATAAAAAGTTGAATTCTTATTTATTTAAAGTACTGCCCACATGAAACAGCTGTAGCTCAGTGTTCTTTAAAGCTCTGAGTAAAATTTTAGCATGTAGTCTCAAAGAATAGAAGCAAACTGCAAAAGTGCATCCTTTCTTTTGATCTGATGTGTTTCAATGGAGGTAAAGGAAGGTGCTAACTACATAGTTCTTTCTTTTTCTGATTTTGAACTGATATTTGTATTTAATGTTATTTTATGATGCAATAGGCTTAATAGAATTTGATTAAAGCAGTTCACTGAAGTCATGATCTGTTTTATGGCTGCATCCTCTTGTCCATAAAGGCTCAAGAAACAGGTATTAGGTCCAGTGTGTCTTGCAGATATCCTTAGGGTTAATGCAAGCTCAGGTTCCAGGGCCTGGTGAAACCCTCTCAAGCTGCAGGGCTGAACGTTACTTCCCAATCCATTTTGCCTCTTCACTGTAACACTGTTCTATCTGTGCTGTTTGCATAGCTACCGTTGTTCTTCTGCTTTCCTCCTTTAGAACTCCTCATTCCTTCCATAAAAATGCTTTTTAAATAGTGTTTAGGAGTGACAGCTGTAGCTCACTTTCATGTTCTTTTTGATGAAAACACCTATAAGAGGGGAACATAACTCATGCTCACAGGAACCCTGTCTGAGGCTTCCAGCTGAATAAAAAAAAAAGCATTAAAAAAAAAACCTACTCTTCCAAAAACACTGCAAACTTTTCATGTTTTGCAGCAAACATGCTAGAAATGTATGTCGTTTCAGCAGGAAAGAAAACTTACACAGATTGTTGTTGCAAGATATTTGAGCAAATAATGAATTTAATTCATTAAATGGTTTATTGACCACTCAATATTATTAAATCCATCACACTGTCTTTACCTAACTTTTTTCAGTAGACAAAAATTTTATAGAATGTTGAGCGATGTTTCTGAGAATGTACAAATCTCTAGCTGCTGTTGCAGAGTTAAAGGAGAGAGGCTGATGTGCCCTGAAACAGCAGCTTACAAGAGGAGCAGAATCCTTGGTGATTTTTATTTCTTTTCAAAAGGCAAAATGTTTTTTTGTGACCAACTCTTAACAGGAATTTTTTAAAAGAAGCAGAAGCATTGTGCATGTCCTCTGGTAGTTCACTTATAGAAACACCATGTTTTGTAGTCCTTTGTTACTGTATTATTATTGTCCATAGAAGTCCCTGACAGCCACTCACACAGAAAGCATGACAATACAAAGGAGGAAATAAAGAAAGAAATAACTGTATTAAATTTGTCTACCCTTTAAATAAAGTCGCTATTTTCCCCACAATCTGTCACAAAGTAATTGTTTTGCTATCTAGCTGTAGCAAATTTTAACAGCAAGAAACTCGTTATTTAAAGGGCTTTTAAATTTCATATTTTATCTCATTCAACAGTAATCTTTCAAATTCTGTTCCTTTATTCTGCTAATACCTCTGGCTAAATTGCTAGCAGTGTATTATTTCTCATTTGGGTTGATGTTCAATGCTGAAGAGAGCTGTAGTTCCAACATGCTCAGTTTTTGGTTTTGTGGCATTCTTAGTGTAATGTTCTTGAATACGTTTCACATAAATTGTCTCAGAGAGCTGAGCCTTTCTGTGAAGGAAGGAAAAAACAAAAGGTCTGCAAGTTTAGGTGCAGGGCTGTGTTGAAAAGCTAACTTTCCAGCGCTCAAGTATGAAAGTTTTGGGTGGGGTTTTATTTATTTGGTCGGTTGGTTTGCTTTGCTTTTTGGTTGTTTTTATTTTTTTTAAGCCTAAGCATACCTTACCTGGAAAACTGACATTCTTCTGGAGTAAAATCACAAATGAAAAAACTGTGGACATGTGGCACATGTCTGAGGCAATAGACTACTTCCTTATTCCATGTGTTATACTAGGACAGTAACTACCATTAAACCTCTTATACTTTAAAATTCTAAAATAAGTCATATTATTGTATGACATGCACAGTGGTATATGTATTTATCTTCACCTGGAAAAAAGTTTTAATAAAGCTATAATTTAATGTGATGAAAAATATAAACATTGCTCTCAGATCTTGGATAAATGTGTATAAATACCTTTTCTAGTATTTTATGCATTTGTAAAAGAAACATTCACACATATCTATCTTATACACTGTCTATTTTGTTGAGATTTAGAATCAGTATATTTTTAAGAAATAAATCTGATTTCTAAGTTAGGTCTCAGAATTATTAGACTTATATTGAGCTAAGTAAGTGACTTTTACTATTTGCAAGTTTTTCTTAATTACTTCTAGCTGCTGTTGAGAACAAATACTTCATTTTGCTAAACAGTAAGATTTTTGGCACAATTTTTATATACCATTTTACTGTTATCTTATTTAAGAAACTATTAAATAACCTCATGGTATCTGTAATATGTTTCCCATTAAACATTCACATGATGAAGGATAACATATGAAAAAAACTTGAAGTATTCAGCTTTGCTTTTTTTTATTTGATGCAGTTGTATCTGTCTGTATTTTCAATGTCATCAATGTGCCTTTATAATGAAGACTAAAATCTTTCCAAGCCATTGAATTTGTATTAAGACAAATTGTACCATGGTTAATCATTAGATTTGGGTTTTTCTGTAGACATTGGGGGTTATGTCATTTCCTTTTTCAAACCCATACCTTTTTCATCATTAGGTATGCATTACTGTCTCTGTAACAAGACTTATATCAGGATTTCAACTTCTTCCTCCCTGTTGGAGGAAAGGATTCTTTTAAGTATTTGGTACTAGTTTCCCAAAATCTGAATAAGGTTCTGAAATGTGCTGTTCATAAGTATGAAAAGGCATTTTTCAGCTGGCAGTATGTAGAACTCAGTTCCTTGGGGTTTTTATTCTTTTAAATGAAATCAAAATCTGAACTTGGGTGCTTTATGTGGGGAATTCTGTACTGATTTTTTATCTGAGGAATATATTTTAAACAAATCACCTAGTGTTATTTGCAGAAGGGGCTGACCTACCAGACTCTGGGTCAGAAGGGGGCAGAAGAGACTAAGTGAAGTTCTGAGAAAACATTTGCAACCAAAATCAGAGAAATCTACATTCCAGAACAACATCATCATGAGGCTTAAAACTATTAATCAGAAGTGATAACCTCATACTTTTTCTTTGTGGTTCAGGAAGATAGTCAACATGCTGCAGCCTTTGTATGGCAAATTAGATACAGATGCCCTTTGCTGAAAAAAACCAGTTTTTATCCAGATATATCTTAGTGATCTGCAGGAGTTTAATTGTCAACTTAATTAGAGAAAAAAAGCCCCAAATTATCAGTAAGGCATACACGTTAACCTTGCAAAGAATGCACGTTCTGGTAATGTTTAGCTGCTCTGTTAGGTGATTGTTCATATAGTTTATGCTTAGGCAGTTTATATTTTGAACATGCATGTGTAATGTAGCTATGAAACCTTAGGCAAAATATGCTGCAGTATCATCCCTTCAAGGTGACTTTCTTTCACGCTTTGGTGCTTCTTACATTTCCATTCGTCTATGTGCCATATCTCACTTCATATCCAGCTGGATTACACAGAAATTGATCGTGATTTTTAAGATAGAGCCAAAACTCCCAGGAGATCATCTTTATGCAAATCACATACTCGAGAGGAGTGAATAGATGCTTAGAATAAAGGAAAAGTGGATAATTACCTGTTGGGTGGTAAATAATCATATGCCTAAAAGAAGACAGAAAAATAAGCACTGTGTGTGTTTGTCTTTGATATTTTTGCCTTTGATATAATTTAGGATTCTTGGTATAGTGCTTAATATTTAGAGAAAAGATGTCATTTTACAGACAGAAAAATTTAATTTGGTTATATTTTCCTTGCTCTATTGCACATCCTTCATTTGTTTTTCAATGTGTTTGTATATTATATCTCTGTAAAAGTGGTTTTTTATTTGGGGTGGTGGCAATTGTCAGTTATATTTTTTAAGAAAAAGATATGTATTTCAAACTTCAAGTGGTATGAGTTTGGAAAATCCTGCTGGTCAGACAAGCATCATTCTGGCTTGTTCCTTTTTTTTTTTTTGTTGGTGGGGGTATTTTTTGGGGTTGTTTTGCTTAGTTGTTTTTTTAAAGAAGCAGACCTGTAGACAAAAGATTTGATTTTGAAAGCTTACAAAAAATTTAGTTTCTTATCAAATTATAAATGCTATATATACACACAGACTCTATTTCTAATGATAAAATTTCTCTCCTATTATAAAGTGACTGCAAGGGGTTTTGTGTACATAAATTGTAATTGTGTAATTGTGTGTAATACTTAAATAATAGTATTAATAATTTGAGGCAGGCTTTCAAGTAGGTGCTTTAGAGTAAATACATACATTTTAGCCTAAAAGAAAACACTTGTTATTTGCACCGACCATTCTTCAAGTGTCATGTGCATGTATGGGAGGAATAGCAGTATTAGAGGGTGCAAATAGAAGTGAAATGTATAATCTAAGTTGGCTGATTTTAGTAGTCCATGGTGAAAAATGCAAGCTTGAGTCAGAACCTGAAAAAAACGTTACCCGTTGTTACCAATATCTCTGTCCATATGCCTAATGCATCTATGTGTGTATGCATATATTCCTAGTTTGGTTACTTAGATTTTAGAAGGATTATTCCTATGCTTTAAATTAAGAAACCAGTTATTTTCAGAATCAGAATCCTGCTACTTAAAGAAGCTTGTTAGTATTTATGAAAATACTAACACCTCTGATCTTCAGCCATCTGTATAAGTTCTAAACAAGTCATTGAAGCTGTAAGAATTTTGCTGTGGCTTTTTTTTACTGTTTGTTTTTATGTTACTATTACTAGTTGCTTTTTGTTACTTCTGTTTGCTCAATGACAACTACAAACTTGTCAAATATCTAGCTAGTATGAATTCATCATTATGCCAACTAGCTTACTAAGTTATACAGGTTCTTTTTGTGATGTGTTGGAACAGTAAGTGCATGAAGGGAAAAACAGATATTATTAATAAAGATAAACTATATTTTTTCTTTAGAGTGTATGTTCAAATATTTCCTCCTCTAAAATAATTGTCAGCCTCTGCTGATAATTAATTAAATCCTAATTTCCTTGGTAGATAAGGTTCATCTTGGCAGGTTTCACAATCCACTAAGAATTAAGTTAATGATCTTTTCAGTTCTCAGACAAACTCATTGTTTTCATTTGTAAAGATAGTATTACAGAATCACAGAATGGTTGAGTTTGGCAGGTACCACTGGAGGTCATTTGTTTCTACACCTCTGCTCAGGCAGGGCCATCTAGGGCAGGTTGCTAGGACCATGTCCAGATGGCCTTGAATATCTCCAGTGATGGAGACTCCACAACCTGATTGCTGTAGGCTGTGTTCCAGTACGCAGGATGATAAAATCTTCCCTTATATTCAGAGGGGCCCTCCTGTGTTTCAGTTTTCCCGTATTCCCTCTGGTCCTGTCACTGAGCACCACTAAAAAGAGCTTGGCTCTGTTCTCTTTGTAACATCTCTTCAGTGTTTATAAACACTGATGTGGTATCACTGAGCTTCTTTTTTCAGGCTGAAGCACCAACTCTCCCAGCTTTCCTAAACTGTCTTTGGAAGTGTGTGGAAGTCCCTTAATAATCTCAATGGCCCTTTGCTGAACTCTGCCAGTAGCTCCACATCTTTCTTGTGATCTGGAGCCCAGAACTGGACCCAGCATCTGAGGAGTGGTTTGAGTAGGGGAAAAGCTCACTTCCCCTGACTTCTAGGGACTACCTTGCCTCATGCAGCCCAGGATCTCATTTACCTTCTTTTAGGTAAGGGCACATTGCTGGTTTTGTTTAATTTGTCCACAGGGGTCCAACAATATGTATGTGCAGCTTTAAGTGAGTTAGTTTTTCCTAGATATTTTTCCTCAAATGCAGTCAAGACTCACTTATCTGTAATTTTTCTTTGGGGGAAAAAAATAAAATTTGGAATTAGTTAAAACCCACCAAATTGAATCTTCTGGGATTCATGACTCCATGCTGTTTTATTTTGTCTTTACAGTATTTCTGGTTATGTACTGAAATGCCACCTAGATTATTGTGCCAGACATTATACAAAGTTCAGATTTTCGTTCATATGGATTAATACAATTTTCAAAGTATTTTAAAAGCAGTACAGTATCTTTTTGGAAAGATATCCGAAATGGTGTTTATTCATGTTTTAGAATAGTTCCCAGAGTAGAAAGAGCAGATATAACTACCATAAAAATCGAGCAGATTGCATAAAATATTAGTGTGTGGCATCCTAGCTCATGTTGATAAACACTTTACAGATAATTACATTCTACTGATCTGCTGTTCAGTGTGAAGAGGCTAATAGGGCACAATCCCCAATGCACTTCCAGGTGTTCGACAGTGACAAAACTGTTGACAGAAAAGACAATTGAGAATATGTTATGGTGGATAACTAATCCACAATGTGGCTGTTCTGAAATGAGATACGTAAGAATATTATCAACTCGTTCCTTAGAAACATTTGCCAAACGTTGAAGAAAATTCAATAAAGTGAACTTCACTCTGCACAGTGTGCTTTAGAGGTATCCCAGGACCACATTCTCTGACATACAGCTAGAATCACACATGTCTGGGTCACAGCCCATTATTGACACGTGCCATGTAATTTTTCACATCTTCTTTGAGCAGCAGTCAAAAAACCTTTTTAGTCTTCAATTCAGTTTCAGCCTCACCTTCTGATGCCTTCTATGTTCTATGCATACATCCTACCAATGCTCGATGCCCTTCCCTGCAGGATTATGTACAAATTTACACATTCTAATCCTGTAGGGTTACAAACATTTTACTGAGGGAATCGTGTTAGTTAAAAAGAAAATGTGTTTCCTCCTTTCTGGATCTCCATCAACTGACCTAAAAGGGTGCAGCCTGGAAGAAGGGTGCAGTGTGTTTTTCGTTCCGACAGTGGTTATCGCTTCATTTCCTGTGAGGGAGCCCAGATGTGATAAGATAGAAGAAATGAAGCTTTAAGTTATCTTTTTAATCCTCATTCCTAAGATTACTTTTAAAGAAGGTATTTTCTCCTATCTCAAGGGATGCTCCAGTGTAACTTCTACTAATATTTTTTCCAGAAAAACATGTTTTTTGTAGAAATTGCAGAAATAGCACTATCAAAATGCATATCACAGTTGATAGTTATGCAGAATAATACAAATGTAGTATATTTTTTGTCAAACCTTAGATTTTCAGAGAGAAAAATTGGGTTGGTTTTTTTTTGTTCAGAGAGTTGTTTTTTCCCTAGCAATTTCTTATGTGAAATTATTATTTTACCCTTCTTTCATAAGTTTCATCTAGAGTAATATTTGCCACTAAAAAGGTCATCTGATAGTCCATCATTTATCTTGTGCAAAGCAACATTGTTTATCATATGTTTTTTAATATTTCATAGTTATTAACCAAAAAGGGACATTTTATAATGGGAAAGGGTAGGATCCCAAGTGTCAGAATTATGTATCAGAGTCTTTAGCTTTAGACAGGAAAAAGGTTGAATTGATTGATACAACACAAGTGTACCTTGTAAAGAAAGGCCTCATAATACAGAGGGGAAAAAAGTCAAGCTAAAATCCGACAAATGTGGAATTAAGGGCCAAGGAAGAACTCAAAAATTCTAGGTAGAGAAACTTCTTAATGTCTGGAGTCAAACTCTGCCCAGTTTGAGACTTTACAGGTATTTTTCCTTGTGGCAGCAACTATGAGAAGTAATTGTGTTTATATTATTTTAGGATGATCCATACTTTAACCAATTTTTAAGTGTAAAGTAGACTTTTGATGCTTTTTGTTTTATCAGATATATATACTATCAAATTCTCTGCAACTGTTTCAAAGCATAATTTACTACTTTGAGTATAATCAAGATTTATCATGTTTGTCTTTTCTTAAAGAGGGACACTCTGAAGCAAACCTTTTCCCCTAGAAAGAAATATGGACATGTCTATTCGTCGTATCGTATGGGCTTGTCCAATACAAGATTTATTTAGCTAATGCCAAATCTTACTATTTCAAAATGTAAAACTTCCCTTTTAAATGTTTAAAATTGAACTATAGCAAAGCTATAAAATTCTCTTATATAAAATCATTGTTTTTTAGTAAGAAGCCATTTGCTAATTAGTTGTTTGAAAGCTAGTTTTATTATTTTTTATTTATCCAATATTTCATATTGAAATTCACAAATACACCATATTGTATCTTTTATGTAACATACAGAAACATTAAAAAGCATAAAGAATATTATTTCTTTGCAGCACTTTTTTTATAATACCTTCAATTTCTTTAATTAAATGGACAGAAATCTGTCCATTATCAAAAAGGAGTGACATGATATGGCAGCGTGTATGACTGAAGGTTAAAACAGTAGTGGAAAATTTAGAGGAAATAATTTTCTGAGAAAACTGCCATATGCAGTTCAAGGAAGAAACACATAAGGGAATGCAAAACTGCTAACAAAAATTGATTATTACCAGTAGTTCAGGAGCAACTAAGGAAATTAGCATTTTTTTCTTAGTATTTAATCCATAGAATTATTTATTTTATGTCTCTGACACGGTGCTCTGTAATGTCTGTAAAAGCATTGAAAATGTAAACTTTATCTGAAATTTAGGCTTGATAAAATTGGTTTTGTCTTATGTTTGGTTCTTCATTAAGGCATGGTATTTGCTTTTTATTTCTTCTGCTGACTTCACCATCATATTTCTGTTGTGAAAGGTTATTTTTGGTAATCACAGAAAGATTTTTTTCAAATTTTAGAATGATGTCTGCTTTAGGGAATCTGGTTCTTTCTAGTTTTGTTTTATCGGGTGTTTCACAGTATTTGTTCCTAGTTCTTGTTGATTTGAAAACTTTAATCCAGTTTACAAATTTAAGTTGGTCTTTTCCATGTTTTTCTTTTTGACATTGTCTCTTTTAAAAATGAAATTATATTTTGATGAAATGTCTTTAAACAAAACATTATAAGAATGAGTGCAAATAAAATTGGCTTCTACAGGATTGTTTCCTGGTTTGTGTTTGTTGAGGTTTGGGGGGTGGTTGCTTTGGCGTTTTTGTTTGGGGGTTGGTTTTTTTGGTGGGGTTTTTCTGGTGTGTTTTTTTATTATTATTTATTTATTTGTCTTTTCGGGTTGTTTTGTTGTTTTCTTGGGTTTTTTTTCCTCTCACCTTCACAATATGTTGGGAAAACTGTGGGCAGCTCAGATGTGTTGTGTGCCAGGAGGAAGTCATCCTTACCAAATGTGATAAGTCTGTTACCTCTTTGCTGGAATCATTTCTGTAGTCTGACTTGTAAGTATGTGAAGACAGAACAACTCAAAATACAAACTGAGCAGGCAGGGGAGAAGTGTGGGAAGGGGGGAGGCAGTGCTAGAGTTACAATCATGCCCTGGTTCTGACGTGTCATGGTGATGCTGCTCCCTGCCAAAGACACATCAGGAGCACCATGGAGGTTTGTCGGATTGCTCATATCAAAAGGCAAGCACCAGTCCTGAGGGTTTCTTCTGAGGGGTGTTGTTTTTTCTTCCTGTTAACCCGCTGAGGAAGCCAGCGTGTGAATGATCCTTCTTTTATGGACATTTAAAAGGGACAGGGATTTGCAAGATGCATTTGGGTACTAGAGAACAAATAGAACTCATATGCATAATATGAGCAGCATGCAAATTTTGTCTTTAATATATGTATGTTATTAAACACCAACTGGTTCTGTTACTTTAAAAATCCTCGCAAAGCCTTTTCTTAGATTTCCTTGTCTTCTGAAGCAAACATTACTCCAAGCTAGTCATGTTCAGCGTTTTAAAAAATTGGCTACTCTTATGAGAGGTCACAAGAATTTTATAACTGCTTTTTAGATGAAAGAAGCAACCTGTGATTGGCAGTGCCTGGGGTTTGCATCACTACACTGTTAATGGTCCACCAGATTTAACAAGGATTTAGCAGTAATGACAAAATCTTCTATTGAATTTGGATAAGTATTACATTTTTAAATTATTTAATTACAAAATATGGTCTTTTAAGGGGGTTGGCCTAGAAGCTGTGCAAATTGTATTGTTAGATGATGGTACTTGGGTGTTAGGCCAAAATGTCAGGAGACCATTGGACTCTATTAGGAACACAGTGGTGCTGTTTAAGTTCTAAAATGATATTACTTTTAGTTTGTTTACTGAAGTACTCTGAGTGTAAAACAAAATGCTGTATTCATCTATGTCTTGTGTATGAAATATTTCTGACACTTTTTTCTACTCTTGTCCCAGTCTGTGGCTCCCTAACCCATCTAATACAGACAAATTGTTCACATAGGTTTTACAAGTGTATTTTCTGGCAAACTTTCTGGTCAGTGCATAAAATGGATTTCAGTCTGAAATTTGTATTTTTAGATATGTCCTTCAGAATCTTCTTTAATTTCTCAGTTTTTCATCAGTTTTCTAACATGTAGTTTAAACTTCATTTTTACTATAATATATATATATATTTTTTCCCCCTGTATTTAGAGATTGCATCTTTCTATGTTAAGAAGGTTGTCTTTGTGTATTAGATCTGTCCTTTTTTAAAGCTTGATTCTAGGGAGTAAATGGAAAACATAATTGATTCAATAGATTGTTTTGTCATGCAGGAATCATTAACAAATAATACAGTATTGCTGTAAGAAAAAAAAAGGGCAAAAAGCATAGGTTGAACTACGAGGGCTATCTCACAACAGCCCATTAGATGAATTCAATTAAAGATTATACATACATATATACCTGTGTGTGGGTACATACATATATACCTGTGTGTGGGTGTACATATAAATATTTGGTAGTCTTCTTACAAAGATCTTTAAGCCTAGCTAGAAAGGAAAAAAATGTACCAGGAAGCTCTGTGTGTTATGTTGCTCTTCAAAGCTCAAAGGGAGAAAATGGAAATAAATATTTTTAAAAGGTATGAGTTTTTCAAGCCCATGACACTGAAAATTGTTGTCTTGTTCTTAGAAACATTTTACAGCAAGATGCTGTTAACGCCAAGGTCACAGGTTCAATCCATGTATGGGTCATTCACTTAAGATCTGGACTTAATGATCCTTCTGGGTCTCTTCCAACTCAGAGTGTTCTGTGGTTCTGTGAAAAAATCTGTGATATTATATTCATTAATTCATGAGAAATCCAAGTCTCCTATCTGGTTTTGTTCCTTTCCTTATTGACAAGAATACAGTAAATAATAAATTGAGAGATCTCAACCTCAGAGGAAAAAATGCAAATTTATCTTTGAATAAAAAAATTCTTTCATGTAGGAACATAGCTACTTCTTTTGCAGTCTTAGGGGGCAGTTTTATTTAATGTACAATCATAACAAATATGTGGAATAAATTGCTTTCACCTCTATAGTAGCTAATAAACCCCCTTAACACCACGATGGCACTTAAATCTAGAATAGGTTTGAAAGAAGAAAATAAAGTGTTTTTTTCCCCACCTTGGGAGATATGGATAGACTTTAGAAGTTCCCAACAGATGAAGATATTTTTACTGATGATGTTTTTGTTTCACTGCTGTGAATAACACTGTGTTATAATAGATATTTGGGGCCAAATCCCTGCAGGTAAAAACCATGAGGGAACTTGTCAGCAAGTGGTATTTCTGTTGCTGAGTTACCACATACTACTGCTGCATATACCTTGATTTCATCTAGGTAGTTGTGTTTTACTATGCTTAAGGATGTAAATATGCTTTTACATCACTATATTTAGTGATGCAAATGAAGTTGTTGTCATACATAGGGATGTTTGTTGCATGTGCCAAAAAACATGAGAATACCTTGTTCATTTCTGCAGATTTGGGATGAAACCTCTAGTACCTAGGGATTCCTTTCTAGCATGCTTTATGAGCATTAGCACTTGGTAATTATTCTGTTCGTTGCAGATAGCAATACAAAAATGCCACAATTACTATTTTCTCAATAAATTGAGAAGATTCTTTTTACATGATTTTGGTTTTTAAACTTTTGTTTTGAGCTTTGTATTTGAATATTATTTTCTACAAAGTGTGGTTTCTAGCTTTGTTTTGTGGCTTTTTGGAGTGTAGTTGACCACAGCACTGTTTTTCTTAAAACCAAAACCCAAAAAATTAGACCAATAAACAAAACAAACAAAACAACAAACAAAAAACCCACCCCAAATTAATAATCTATAATCAGTGTTCATTGATTTCTGATAACTACATTAGTTACTTTAGCTGGTGGAGTAGATTTTCTGTTATCATTACCTGTATACATTCTTGGCCAAAACATGTTGTGTTTCATCTCTAGATGTAAATTACTAAAATAGCAACCTCAATTACTAGTTGATATTTGTACTTAACATTATGCAAACAGTATGCATTGCTCTTGGCAAACAACTGGGAAGGCCACAGTCCCTGCCTAGAAGAGCTTACATCTAGCAAAATTCAAAATGGGTACTAACAACATACAAAATTCTGAGATTTCCATATGCATGTCTGCATTACTCTAATGTGTGCAAGTATAGGTGCATAAAAATCTGGGTGTTTTTTCATAATCTTGTAAAAATTGTAATTTTGGTCTAGCTACTTGTACACATAAACAAGTAATACCATTTTTTATTGTATTTTTAATCATGTTGTGGCAGGAACATGATTTTTTCTAAGGAATACAAGTAGAAACAACTATGTTGAATGTGACAATTCTGTGTGATATCTAAAAAGGGCATACATACATATATATCTGTGTGTATAGATACATACTGTGTCCCAGGTGTATTTTCACATGCAGTCAACATGCTGTTGTAATAAACGGGTTTGTTTCAGACTTTTATCCATGTATGTACAGCTTTGCAAGTATTTGTGGGTATGCTTGTATGCACTACATTTACTTTCCAGTAGATAGTGGCTTTAATTGTATTTGTGATTTTGTTCTCCAGTGTATATAGGGTGTTAAGGGAGGAAGTATCATACACAAACTATCAACTCTCTTGGAGGCTCTGCTTGTAAGTTTGCCTTTTGTGGTGCCATGCTGTCTATACAAATGTCTTTAAATCTTAAATTCAGTTCTTCCAGTTCATGGATAAAGATTTTGAGAGATTCTTATTTATTCAATTCCGTTAAAGTTGTGACTTTTCTCTCAGCCTTTCTTCAAGCCACTCTCATGCCATGATTGTCTTTCCCCATTTTGTTCCTCTTATCTGCAGCTGCAGTTTATTTCTTTCCTCCATTCCATGCTAGATGAGTTTCACACCTTCAGAATGGCTTCATGCTGTCCTCCTCATATAAAATTTAAAACAGTCACCTGTATATTAAGGGTAGCACTGAATTAAGAAGTATAAATTCTGAAACATTATATTTACATCATTTTTTCCCCACATATGTAGTTTTCTCCTCGGGTTTTTTTTCTATATTTTTTCGAGTGTTCTCACCGAAAGAAACCGAATTGTTTCTTTCTTATGCCTGAGTTTTTGCAGTTTGTGTTTCCTCCCATACCATCTCTGGGGCTGGAGTCTGGATGGCACCAGACTTGCCTACCTCCATATTTTGTGCTTATGACAAGACACAGTCACTTCAAGATGTAGAATTGGGCAAAGCCTCTCTTTTCTACCAGTGGTGTACAAGTCACAACACCAGTACAGAGAGCTTCATATGCCCTGATCTTGCCATGAGCTCCTTAAAGATCTGGGGATTTGGGCACTGCCTGTCTCCTGCACTCCACTGTCCCTTACACAAAATCTTTTTGTGAGAAATCTGACAGACTGCCTTTCTTCTGGAAAACAGGACATGGCAAAAACTACTTAAATTGCATCTCAAATCACAAGATACTGCATCTAGTGCATACCATTAGTCACAGCTTCTGGTGCCTCTAATTTACCAGAGGATTTCTTCAGGGAAAGGCTTTTGTCCCTTGATCCAGTTGGGGTGTCAGAACTAAAGCCAGTTGCTATAATGGAGACGAAGATGCTCCATGAACCATACAACCTCAATCAGCAGTGAATGTCATATATAAGATGATACCTTGGGGCTCACCTGACATGTGAGAAATTTGCTCTGGTCTCTTTCCTACCATGCATAGCTGCTATAGCTACTGCTTTGCCTCGCTGAATGATAGTAGTATTCCTTTAGTATTTTCTCTTTACTCTTAGTTCACTTGTTTTTTTAAGCTAGACGGAGGAATCCTTGCAATCTTATTACTTGCCTTTTTCTTTTTTTCCCCAGTATTTATGCAATAATTTTTCCACTTCTGAATTTGTGACTTTATACAGTGTGTTTGTCAATTAAAGAAAACAGCAGATGTAGATTAGTGCTGTAGCAAGAAAGGTTATCACCAATGGTTTGATATACTGCATTAAATCCTATAGCAGGACTACTCATTAACAGTCTCTTTTCAATAATTCTGTCTATTAGTACTACCTCTAAGTTAGTTAATTTCAATGATTTTGGTTTCTCTGACTGTTGCAAAGCCTATAGATGTTCGGCCAGTATAATCCTATAGTGTTGTCAGAAATGTCAGCAGGTTTTGTGTAGAGAATTAAGTTCTGCAGAGAATTAGTTTGGATTAACCCTTTTTCCATAGGGAGGGGCACTTCTGGGTCCAAAGCCACACAAGTATGAGGAGACATTGTACAACTGCTGGACAGGGGTGTTTGGCCCTCAAGAAAAAGGCAAGCAGTCTGGGGAGTGATGCTTGCAGGAGGCCTCTTTGAATAGCTCAGCCAAGAACCTTGTAGGATTTCATTAACTGAAATAGTGAACTGAGCAAAACAACTTCTAGCACAACCTCAATTTGAAGTTCTCTCAGCGCCTTGAGATGGAAAAATTCGGCATTCAGTAGCATATTGAAGGGTGAATTGATTTAAGCTCTGTACTTCAGAAGTGAAATGTTACAGCAGTCAGGATCAGGATGGCCTCAAATTAGATATTTCTGCAGGCAAGTGAAATTCCGAATTTTAAAGGCAAGTTTTATCTCTGGTAGCATTAAGAATCACCTTGCTCTCTTCAGCCCACCAGTGAATTGCTATAAGTTTGTGTCCACTCTATTTATTTACCACAAGGGCCTTTGCTCTGCTTCAAGGCTACCCTGAGGCATCCTGATTCCTACCCATGTCATGGTACCGTGATGCAGCTTCAAAGGGTGAAGCCTTGAGGCTTCCTGGAACACAGCAGAAAGACCTGTAGCTGGCTGAATAAAACACTGCAAATTTCCCAAATTTTGGTGCCTTGGGCAAACACCCTGTTTGTTTTTCTGTTATTCCCCTTTGAGGTTGGCTTTGAAGGATCCAGTGCTATGTCAGGCATCAACTTATGAGAAGCAAAGGTACGGCATGTCTTGGCAGATCTGAAGATTTTTTTAAGTGCTGAGAGGATTGCTCTTGAATTTCAGGTTTCAAGGGCTGTGTGTGTGCATCATGCATCATCAGTGAAAGCATTTGTAATCGAGACAATAATGGCAATTTGGACTAACGCTTGTTTTAATACCAGTTGAATGACAGAGGCAGTAGATAAATATTTTGTTCACCTACACCAATGACCAACAGGCTAACCTTAGTATCTGAACCATAGTTTTGGATTTTATTTTTTTTTTAATGTGAATGATTTGATGTTAAAATAAAGACATTTTAAAGTAGACAAAATAAAGCACATAAAAAGCCAAAACAACACAAAAATCCCCCTCCACTCTGATTTCAAGTTGCACAATGTGAGGCTAAGGTATCTGCACATTGCTATAACCACGGTAAACTCATTATTGAAATGACAATGTGGTTAATTAAAAATTATTTACAGGCATCTCCTCGTTACAGAATTACAGAATTCATCATAAGCTGTAAAATCCAGCTAAGAAACAGTACATATTTGGATAGCTAGTCCATCTTGAGTCTATGTTTAATTACATTGTTGACTCAAACTTGGAAGTGCAAACTGAAGAACTGACATACCCCTAAGCTGATTAAATTTCTAACAGCTACTCAAATGTGTTTCATGCCACTCCTGCCTGCAGCTTCATGCTTTTCTTCGATTGACTTAGGCTGCATCCATTTTAGCTGAATGAGTGAGTCCAATCAACACAAAAAAGAAAGAAAGAACAATAGAAAAAAGAGGGGGGAAAGGGGAGAAGGGATAATTCTAATGGTTTTAGATTCCCAAACTGGTCCCCATTCCAGAAAGATCTGGTGCTGATGCAGAGGAGGGAAGCAATTGGAATAATCCACCGAGCTTGCTTTTGAGTCACAGCTTGCAGGTACCAGGACAGCCATAGCATGAATTGTATTTGAGATTGTTTTAACTGTATTATGCTTACAGCATAGCCATGATGCTGGCTGCAGCAGACACATGCAGATACACTTGGGAAAAAGATCAGATTTAAATTCAGGTCATATTCCAGTCCTTTTTTAATAGACCCACTTCTTTAACTAGATAGTGACTTGAGTTGACAGCACACTCCAGGTCTACATTTACAATGCTTAACACACATTTATTCTTCATTTCTTTTTCCCTGGAAAAGGAAATATATTTTGCCTTTATCACTAAGCCCTATAACATTGATATACCCAGAAAGAACCTGAATTTTCTTCTGTGAATTACCAAGTCTGCAGGCAAAGGATCTTGTTTCATTCCAAGTAAATGGTGCATGGGGTTGTATAGCACATACTGTAACCTTGAGTGCTGTTTGATATCACAGAGAAAGATTTCTTGAGAGTAGAAGAAATCTTTTAAATGATCTCCTGTATGTTGCTAATACTGGATTCCCTGCTAAGCCAGAGTAAACAGAAAGGACATTAAAACAACTCCAGAAGAGTGTTCAGTTTGAAATCCAGCTGTAGCATTGCATCAGAATCCCAGTTTACTTTCAGCATTAAGGACCACAGTAGTTACAGTTAACATATGTAAACTGAAAGCTAATCTATGGAAAATTGTGGTCAAGGGGCATGAATTCTTTATTTGCATTTTTAAATGAAGAAAACAGCCCAGAAATAATAGCACATTTGAGATATTCGTTTACCCAAATAAAGTTGATTTTATTAGTCAAGGCTTTGTCTTAAATAATATTGCAAAAAATGTTCAATGGTTTTTTGGGTTTTTTTCAGAAGTTTTTGTTATCTAACACTTCTTTGGACTTTGTATCTAACCTAAAATATTCTTATGATTGTATACGTGTTTAACACTTTTGAAATAAGGTCCATAATAGCTGCATCCCACTGCACTGCTACTATTATTTTAAAAACCCTTTCATAGAGATTGTCTGAAAGAAAGTTACAAATTCAGACACTTTTCTGAGAAAAATGCTGCCAATTATGATTCTTTCTTTGTCTGTATTATAAGTCATAGTAATATTTTTATTTGCTGCATTTTGTATGCACATATGTATATAAATAATACAGAGATGCATCACTCAAGCTGTGTAAATAATGGATTTTAGTCTACCTCCCAAACAATGTAAAAGACCCAAAGAGCCCTCAAGTGATTTATTCTTACTAAGCCAAATTTTTTCTTTCAAAATTCATGACAGAGATGAGTTGAAAAATGGTCTTGTGTGGGAAGAAGCCTCTTTTAAATTAAAGGGTAATATAGCTGGTGGAAATGTTAGTTGTCTGTAAATTAGAGAAGATGGATGGTATTTTTGAAAGTAACAGAACTGAAGGTCTTAAAAGCGAAAAAAATACAATTACACATTGGTCAGTTTTAATGAACTAAATAATTGTGAAAAACCCCTCAACTGTTGTACATTTTTACAGAGAAATGAATAACAGCTGAAATAGCTTTATCAAGAATAATTCAGACCAAACCATATGAGGTTGAATTTGTTACAGAATAATGGGTTTTCTAGATTCAAACATGGTGGTAGATCTCACATATATTAAATTTATTAAAGCAGCTGATACTGTCTCAAGTGGGATTCCTATAAGCAATCCAGCAGATTGTAGATTAGATAAAACCAAGGTAGGGTAAGTGCAAATCTGTTTGGGAAAGAAGGTGTTTTCAGAAAGGTTAGATAGTACCTGCCTTCTAGTTAGATAGTATCTGCTCTTAGAAGGGATGTAGGTTACCAGATTGACTTTTTATAATCCCTTCTGTTCCAGTTTTCTATTTGTGTATAGTTCTGTCATACAGTGATGACATTTGTAATACAAACAAAACCCTATAAAGACATATTTAAATGAACTGAAGATATTCCAGTATTCTCAGGTAGCTCAAGAGGAGGGAACGTTAAATTTTCTTTCCAGTTCTAGAATTAAATCTAGCTATAGCTAATAAAATTGTAACATCCCTTCACCTTCCACCTGTGCTGTAATTAGGTTCACTGACTGTTACTGCAGTGTAGAATTTTCTCTGTAAGGCTTACTCTGTAGAAAGATAGGTCAAACATCACTAAATTCAAGGGAGAAAACAAGCTAGAAGACCTAGCAGAAAATTTTCTTACTTTTCCATTTCACCAAGAATTTAATCAGATTTTTTCATAAGGTTTTTTTGTTTGTTTTTGGGTTTTAGTTTAGTTTTGGTTTTTGTGGGGGTTTTTTTGTATTAGATGAGGAAAGTCATGCATTGCATAGTACTGATTTTTAATTGACAAAATTGTTAATTTATCTCATTCATCATTCAGCATGTATTTTACTAATTTTATTACATGTTTCATAACTTGTCTAAATATTTTTTTTAATGCCATACCTAAGAAATACTGGATTGCTTGCTTGAGCTATATCTATACATATATAGATAAGTATGTGTGTGTATATATATATCCTTGTAGACTGTAATCCTGGCCATGATGTGTCAAAAACAGTAAGCTATATTNAAAAAAAAAAAAAAAAAAAAAAAATAAAAAAAAAAAAAAAAAAAAAAAAGAGAGAGAGAAATAACCTGCTCTTAAATCTGCATGATGTCATGCCTGGCATGCTGCACCTTTTGGCTTCTGTCTTATTCTTCTCACTTGTCTGGGAAACATTAAAAAGAAATCTAGATGAGCACCGATGTTTAATTTCCCCACGCTAGGTTTCAGAATTCTTCACAAAGAGGTTCAGCTGGTGAGAGTAAGAAGGAAATATTAGATTTTTGATTGTCTGTTCCAAACACCAGAGGCCAGGATTCCACTAAATAACCTTTTGACCCTTCCTCACACAAAAAGTGTTCAAGCTCTCTCTTGTGGCTGAAATGTACTTTCCACTACGCTCAGAGTTTGTTTTCAGGGATTTAATAGACACGGGCTTGTTTTATAGATCTACTTTATTTGAAATTCATTTGTCCAGTTATGGTTGAATACCTCTTCTTTAACATGAGCTGGTGGAACTTTCTGCATGCTTTCATCAGCTGTTTGATGATTTGTACTTCTGACTCCAAAAGTTAAGTGTTGGCTCCCACGAGCTGTTTCTAAAGGGGTAGTATACCTAGCAACAATGTAAGCTGTCGGCTCTTATCGTTAGTAATCATTATTTTCTTTATCAATTTCTTAACATTTTCACCTTTTTGGTTCCAAAGTTTTATACAAAGAGTTCACATGCTTCTTTTATTGTTTCCAATTCCACTCAAAACAATTAAAACATTTTTTAATGATAATTTTGTGTTCCAGAGATGGAGATCCAGAAACCGATTATCTGATTCTCACATGGAATAAAATTTTAAGATACATTTTAATGTAGTACTACATGTTTTCCCAACATTTTTGAAATATGTAAACTAATTACTTTTACAATTTTTGTTTAGTTCTTTAATGACTACTATTTGAATCTTTAAATCAAACATAAGAATTAACTCTGAAAACTATCAATCATGGAAACTATTCCTTTGTTGTTAACTTTGTATCATTAGTCAACAAAAATCGATGAGGATTTTTCAGTGTTGGCTTTTCAAATTAAAAGGCTATGATTAAATCTGTGAGCAAAATGTCAGAGACTCATTAATGTCCTTTGAGATTGTGGAATTCCATCCTAAAAGCAGTTAAAATTAAAATATCTCTAAATATGTGAGTTATAGTATTACACATATATTTTAATTAAATTTTTAATATTTTTTATATAATTTTTTATACTTTTATTATATAATTTTAAATCAACTCACCTTTGTAAGTACTTTTAGATTATTCCTCTCTTTTTGTTCCTTTTTCACTTAAAGGAAAAATACACTTCTGTCTGGCAGCTGAATTGGGTGAAAAACATATGTCTTGAAATCTTTCTAATCTTTCAATGTATTTGATGCTCTTAACCAACACCAGTCATGTCATGTTAGTGTAATACATTTAATTTGTATCACTAAAAAGTAGCACTGCTTTTTTTGAGAAGAGGATTGGACCTTCAAGCTGTGCATACAATCCATGCAGGGGTCTAGAATCAGAAAACAACTCACATCTTTCTCATCAGGAAATCCTTTCTGGTTGTAAATGTTGATTCTTGTCAACAGGCACAATTCATTATGCACTTAGATTCCTGTATTTAAAGACACACTGTACATGGAGTAGTATTAGCGCAGTTGCTATGCTGGCTTTCCTTGTGCCCCATAAATTCCACCTTCTTTGTGTCCAGTATCAGTGATACAGTCTTCTCCCCCAGTTTGTTAACCTCTCCCCAGGTCTGAGATAACAGAACCACCTTTATCTTATCTCAAGTTCCCACTGCAGTGGTTTGGCTTTCAGTCCAAGTTTCAGGTCACATTCGAGGTGGGGGGCACTTGAGTGGTCACTGGTGGTGGCAGCCAGCTCTCACCTCTGCCAGGCCTGGAGTCAGTGCCCTCCTGTCTCTCTGTTCTGTGCTTATCTCGTGGCAAAGACTTTCTGTAGCCTTAGCCACAGCCTGAGACAGGCAAGTGTGCTCTTTAAGTCCTTACAGTGGGCTGGGCTAAACGTGCATAGGTTGTACAAATCGAACAGCTTAAGAGCAAAATTCTGAGATGCCTGGATGAACTGCTATTGTAAGAATGTTCTTTTACCTTAATTAAAAATTTACAAAGCCTTTGTGAGCTATTTAAGCTGCTGGTAATAGGTATACCAGGGGCGTTTGTGTGAAATGAGGAAGTCTGCTGTACAGAAGCCTTGTAAACAATATAAAGCACATATTCAGATGGCTTTATCTGAAGATGGTTTTACCTGTTCACACAGGTAATAGAGTTTGCTGTTCATGGAAGAGGGTTTCAAGTATCTAGGAAACTGTTGTGGTGAAAATATGGAAAATGAGATTTCCTACAAACTGAAACTGTGTTCTGCTGGGTCACAAATTTCAGTGGATTAACAGGCTGTCTCTTTTTCCTTGTGAAGTGCACTATAAGGCAAGAGAATGTTTTCGGAGGGTCCAATCCTCCAAGGTTAAAAAATTATTTTTGTACTCTTCATATATAATGTATAAGAAAGACAGCTCTTTAATAGAGAGCTTCAGGACTGAGAAATTTGTCATGCATAACATAATATTAAAAAAAATACAATTTTCCTGTAATAAAGTATTCTGAGCATATTGTTGCATTTTAGCTAAATAATTAAGTCTGTTCTGCTATTATGAAAACTATTATATGAACGAAAAACATTCTCTGAAAATGAATGTATATAGTGCCAAGTCTAACATGAAGGACATTGTACTCTTACTAAAAGATTTTATCAAGATAAAAGTTTACTTTCATTTCTAATGATTGCCAGTCTCTACTACTGCTGTTATTATGGCAAAATAGCAAAAGTTTAATTTGCTTGTAGTTCCTTTGTCATTAAAACTCTGAAACCTCCTTAATGATTTTTTTTCCCTACTAAACATTGTAGTCTGTGAAAGGTAGCAGTAAATCTGTGTGATGAGTGAACTTGATTTTACTGGGACGGGTATCATAAGGATTTTTTTTTTTTTAATGTCACATAGCTGCTTTTACTTTCTGCTGTGACATTTTCATTCAACTTAAATTTCTTGGGTGTTAGAGCTGGTGAAGTGTATAAAAAGAAGGAGAAGATGTGATATCCAGCTGTGCAGGCAGAGCATCGATTTGCCATTTAGAGTTCTTTTGACCTTACTGTGGATTTTCGTGTCCAAAATTTAAGCTTATGCATACAACTTAATAATATAAAGCTTGCTTTGAAAGCCACATTGAAGCCTTTTGATTTTCAAGGCAGGGCGTCAAATTCTCTCCTTTCCTAGTGTGAGCAGGAAAAAAGGTAAATAGGGTATATTTTTCTCTGTTCCTACCAACTAGGGTTGTCTCCCCAGGAACTGACCTTACAGTGAGAAACAGGATATAAAGGGAGGGCACTACACATGCACTGCATGTTTGAGGTCTCCTAGTCCTGCTAAGAAATTAGAAGTATATCCTTAGAGACACTAAATAGTGTATGGTACTCAATATCATCTTAACATGAGTAACACAGCGGTACCCTGGGGGAAAAAAAAAAAAAATTAATTCTGTACCTGAGGCCTGTCTGCCCTTTCCACAGTGCGCTTCACTGTGCATTTTGTCTTTTTTTATACTGTCCTGTTGGGTAGTTCAAGACCAAATAAGATTCCCCCTTATCTTTCTTTCCCTAAGGCTAAACAAACTCAGTTCTGTCGGCCTCTCTTTGTACGCTGTGCTCCAGCCACATAATCATCCTGGTGGTTCACTGCTGGACTTACAGAAGGGAAGCAAAACTCCCAGGAGAAAGCAGAAAAATAGAAAATCTTTCTTTATGTAACAAAATAAGAAACCTTTTCCATTGTGCATTGGAGTAAATAGAAATATGAGGTGAATGCCTGAATGTGTTTTCTATAAAATCACAGAAATTTGGATAGATGCAAATTATGAGTATGACTGAATCTCAAATTTAATCTTTCTAATAATTTAGCAGTTTTTATGTAGAGTTAATATTTGTTTCAAATTTCAGATTGCAATGGACTATTTTAATAAAGTCCATTCTAAGTGATGCAAAGCACTTTGTCTTCCTCATGGGCAAAAGGACAATATCATTCTCTGTTTTCCACATCATTTCAGTTTCTCTGAGAGATGCAGCAGTGAAAGGAACATATAGTGAATACAGCAAGAAAAGTGCATACAGTGTTATCTTCACATACAGGAGATATAATTAGAAAAACTTGTGGTTATTCATGATGCTAGTTCTTAACATTTTGATCCCAAAAATACATAATATTTATTAAATGCAGAGCTTTTGAAAATCATGAGTTAGCAAGATGATTGTCTCTGCAGTTTTAGTTCTACTTAAGTCTAAATCAATCCATTGTGAAAAATAATGCTACCAAGTTTTTTTTAAAATATTTTGGTACATTCACTACTTTTGTCTTTTAGTTCTTTTCCTTTGTATTCTTTGCATAGATTAATCCATTCAATTGTAGTTATGGGTCTGTCCATGAACACTCAACATATTTTAGTCAAAATATTATTCCATTTATTGAAACCAAAGACTGGGGAGGGGAAGAAGGAATAGGTTAGATTCCTGGATTGTTGCCTAATAAAGTGGCATAATGTGACCTGTTTATTGAAAGTAAAAATTAATATGGTTGATTCTGATTCACTTTTTATCCAATGTAAATAAACACATAATAGTTGAAAGCAGTGTTGGAAGCTGGTATAGTTCATATTTAGCAGTAACTTAGAAAGTGATTACTATCAGAAATATTATTTCTTCTTAAATATCCACAGGAATCTAATGAATAGAAGTATCTCAGACGGGACAGTGTACGTCTCTTTATTGATTTTCACCTTTATCAACATTCTAATGCTTACAAGCTGAAGTAAGTCTTGCACACCTCAAAGAGACTGCTCTCCACCTTCAAAGGGTGCTTATTTCTTATTTGAGCCTTCTATTTTTATATTATCAATCTTTCCATCTGAATGAAGATCAGCATGTAGGCTTGGTTTGAATAATTTAAAAAACAGCTGCTGTTAATATTAACAAAAGAATCTGACTTGATCACCTTTAAGCTAACTTGGAACTTACTTTTTATATTAACTGCAATCAGCAGAAGTGTAAGTGTTCAGATTAATCATATAAACACTGATTTCATTCCAACTGCATTTGACTGTTCAAACTGAGCCTTTAATTTAAGACAGTAGTTTAGATTTAGAACCATTTTTAAAAGTTATGTGTTTAAAAGATTCAGTTTGATAAATAATAATCCCCTGTCATCCACACTAGTAGTTTTATATCAAATAATACATAAGTATGATGTGCTAATTTTAAAGTATTAATGATCTGGAAAGTTCTTTTTCAATAACTGGGGCCAGCCCTCAGTCTGGCCAAGAAAGATGGATGTTTTTCTTCCAATGGTCATACTATGTTCCACAATTCAAGATAAATTGATGAATACTTGTGTTTACGCAGATAAATAGTATTTAGTAATGTAAATCTGAATGTTGGCAGATAATTGCCATTGTTTTACCCCATCCAGCAGCCAAGCCCCATACAGCCTCTCACTCCCCCACCAGTGGGATCAGGGAGAGAATTTGAAAGGGTAAAAGCCAAAAAGTCATTGGTTGATATAAAAGCATTTTAACAGGGAAAGCAAAAGTCACACACACAAACAAAGCAGAACAAGGAATGAATTCACTGCTGGCCATGGGCAGACAGGAGTTCAGCCATCTCCCGGAGAGCAGGGCTCCATCACAAGCAGCATTTACATGGGATGACAAATGCTGTCACTCCATATGTCCCTCCAGCTTCTATAATGAGCAGGATGTCATATGATCTGGAATATCCCTTTGGTCAGTTGGAAACACTTGTCGCAGCTGTGTCTCCTCCCAACCATCCATGCACCCCCAGTCTTCTCACCAGCATGGCAGTACAAAAAAGCCTTGACTCTCTGGAAGCCAAGCTCAGCAATAGCAAAAGCTTCTCCATGTTATCAACCCTGTGTTCAGCACAAACCCAAATCAAACCTCCACACTTCTCACACCCGCCACTGTGAGAGAAATTGACTCTACCCCAGCCAGAGCTAGAACAGTAATGAAGCCTTTTTTTTTTTTTTTCCTTCATAACTTTGGTCTCTTATCCTTTCACTTCATTATGATTCTTAATTATGATTTTTGCATTGTAGAATAATAGAATCATTTGCATTGGAAGTGATGTTACCTTTGCCATGGGCAGGGAAACTTTCCATTAGATCAGGTTGCTCAAAGCCCTATCCAGCTTGGCCTTGGACACTTCCACAGATGGGGCATCCACAACTTCTCTGGACAATGTGTTTCAGTGCCTCATCACCGTCATAATAAAGAATTTCTTGATATCTAATCAAAATCTACTCACAGTTCTCTTAGGTTCCATTTTAATCAGCCATGCTGAACTCACTAACTACAGAAAAAAATGCATTTCCTCTCCTTGCTTGGGTGTGGTAAGAAAATTCTTTTAAAGTTCTACATTACTTTAAAGGTAGAATTGCACCAAGCAAGTAAATTCTATCTATGAAAGTCTTAGTAAATATATGTTTTTCTTAATAGGAAAAGGTTTAAGTTCTTTTGATTCAGTTTACATAATAATACAGAGACCTTTCAATAAGAAATTCAGGAAAAACATAAATAATTCCTTGCCTGCAAGTATTTATTCATATGCCAACAAATGTTAAATCAGAAGTTAGTTATTAAAAAAAAACCAGCAAAAAACAAAACCCTAAACCAACCAAAACCCTATTGGTAGCAAGGAAATGTTTATAAGCAGAAAACAGCATCCTGATCAGTGCCTTCAGGCACAGCAGAAGGAAATGTAGAGCTGAGCTGAAGACTACTTTTTTTTAAAATACTTATTCTATGGAATATGTTGCATATTTAGGTTGTGATTTAGGTAATATATTTCGCAGGTTGGTATATTTATTACTAAAACTAATATATCTTCTTTTGCATCTTAGAAATGGCTGAAAAACATTATTTTTGAAAAACAGAATAAAGGAGATGTGATTGGGGGAAATTGAAATAAGATTGTAAAAGACGGAAAAACTGGAACTTAATATATGACTTACTCATCCTCGTTAATGAGGCTTAGAAATTATCTCATTTTATAGTCTAGTGAGACAGCTGAGCAATATCCAGAATTTCTGATATAAACATAGGAACAAAAATGTATTTGCTTTAAAGCAAGCCTGCTGGATGGGAATAGCCATTACAGGCAACAATGAGGCAATGAATCTGTGCCTAAAGCAGCATAGTAAGGCTTTTCATAACTTTTTGTATGCATAGTAAAGAGTAAATTTGCAGGAACATCCACAGAGATTTAAATTAATTTCAGAAAGAAAATTATTACATTAATTTGTTTTCTACAAATATAATTTTGAATTAGTTATTCAGTATGGGTTTTCCCAGTTGCCTTTAATAAAATGATAGAGATGGGCTTATGGGGAGAATCTTAATTGTTCAGCTTTCCATTTCTGTTTGACTCATTTTCAAACTTAGTTATTAGTGGGAAATAGCTGAAGTAAATGAGTGTTTGTGAACTCTAGTGCCTGATTCTGAGCTTTTAGTTGGGTTTATTCAAAGGGTAGTAGATGTTTTAAGAACACTGAACATTTTATTTTCATTCAAAGTAGTGTCCTCCATGGAGCTCTGCTTTGGGAAGAATTTCACTGTGGGTATGGTTGCAAAGTCACGGTTTAATGTAAAGTTTATAATTCTTTTGACCTTAAAAGCATAGTGTGTTAATTTAAAACAGCATGTTGCAGCTTCTGTTCCTATGAATCAGTTATGAGTAATCATGCTTAATATTTTTCCATAGTATATCTCTATTACAGTGTTTAAAATATGCAGAGCTCATGGTGCAGAAAAGAGTAAGTGAAAAATGGTCAGTTGTCAAATACAAAAGGAAGAATCAGGATAATTTTTAAAAGATTACTTTTCATTAATAATTTTCACCTGAAGGACATAATTATACAGACCACTGATAGGAAATTATAGGAATAATTTCTTGTTCCTTCAACAGACTAAAAGTTTCTAATTCATCTGCTTTATGAAGAAACTGTGCTTCTGCAAAGATTAAATATGTACAGTTGGACATAGGAAAAATGAATGCAGAACATTATAGTATGAACACAATATAACAGTATTCCTATGACAAAAAGGGGTCATATTGCTGTAATTCTGTGAATTGATATTTGTAGGTATAGAAAGAAAATGTAATTATTATATTATTCACATGATTATTCTTCCTAATGCTTATGATTCATCATAAAAGAAGCTATAGACAGAAGTTATTTCAACCTGGTAAATAAGAGGATTAGCCAGAAGGATTATAAAAAAAGTTATAATTACAATAATTTATGAATACTCTTTTATTTTATTCTTCTTTCCTGACATGACTCTTCAGAACAGCACTGCTTGCTTTCAGCTAAGCTTATAGACTTTTGTACAAAGAACATATATTTTTGCACTGTTCCTGAGACAGACTTCAGCAGGGAATATTTTTGGGACTTGAAATCCGCTTCTCTCCTTTCATTCCCACTAAAGAAAGAAATAAGGAAAAGAAATTCTTGTGCTTTGCAAGGAATCCTTTCAAATGCATGAAAGAGAGAGTGCTAAGCGTGGCACCTCTGTTAACCTCTCAACAACCCAGTGGCAGAGACCCACTTGGGATGTCATCCAGGCTTGTGCTGAGCTGCGCGTAGGCTTTGTTTTTGTTGTTAATCTTTGTCAACACCAAGAAAAAAACACGTAAATTTTGGTTGAAACATTTGCATTAAGTTTCCTTTAGATTCAGCAGAGGATCTCTGGTTTTAGGTGGTATTGATGTTTTCAGCAGTGTGTACAGAACACTTGTGGTTTCTGCCTTCAGAGGCTTGGTAGACAAGTTCTGTTGTGTGCTGGCTCTGAGAAATGGCTCTGGCTTGGTGACTGCTGAGGAATGCTTTGTGCAGGTAGCTCGGGGTGCAGCTGCAGTGCCAGCTGAGGGTTCAGCCCTGGGGGTGAGAGCCCGAGCAAGAGGCTGTGAACTGCTGACCCCTTGCACAACAAGGGCCCGGGGACCTGTGGTGCGACCAGGTATAAAACACCAGAGGTTCCTTTGTTCGGGGCTCCACCTCAGAAGCACCAACTCGAGCTGTCATTTTGTTAGTTAGTTACTGCACTGAGATGAAATTGTTTTAAGGATCTGGATGTCTGAGGCTCTGCTATGGGAACGTAGGGTCAAGCCCATAAGGAAACCACGAGTGACAGGAGTGCAGCTGTGGGGACCTGGGTTGGGCGTTGTGTGACTGCCAGAGTGCATCTGGGATCACTGTGAAAACCCACATCCCATCACAGTATTTGTGTATATTTCACTGCTTGGAGTAAATTGGACAACTTTGTGCTGCTGATTGGTGGCACAATAGTGAGACAGTATATTTAGTTTTTCAAGGGAAGATGTTCCAGCCTCTGTATAGTTGGGACTCATAAAACTTAGTTCTCACATTTATGGCAGATTTGCAGATGAAGGTAGGAAATAAAGAACACAGATAGGAAATAAAGCTTCAAAAGAAAAAGGAACAAACCTCTTGCTCTAATTATACTTTGTATTCAATGTGAACACCTTGTTCAATGATATTTAATTCAAATCAAGATGCTGAAGAGAGAATTACATATTGAGAGAATTCATTAGAAGTTTTTAAAGTAAGCTGAATAAATGTTGCTCAAATTGTATTTCATTAATCTTTTCAGGTATTTAAATTAGATCTGTAAATTATTATGAAAAATCCACAAGGGATATACAATTAGGTAAATAAGCTGTTCAAGGCCAGGAGCTATTGAGCATTTTTTGTACAGCGCTTTCTTATGGAAAACAGGTGAATGGCAAAAAAAAAAAAAAAAACAACCACCAAACCAAACTATGCAAAGTTTAAAAGAAAGTTAGCAGAGATGATGGCTGGAATACTAATAAAAAATAGCTCCCTCATAATTAGTTTTCCAGTCTTTGCTTGCACATTGTCACTATATCACTAAAGTAATTAAATGTAGGACAAATGATTACTTAATGTAAGTGTATTTTATAAAGCATGTGATTTCTTGACCTTTTGAGTTTGCCCATTCATAATCTGGTTGTCTTTTCCTGAAGTGTACACTGGCCTTTCTGAATCAACAGCAATATATAAATGTAATGATTATAATAGTTTAATTGGGAGCATTGCTGTCTGTAACCATATGCCATTTTAAGAAGGCGATATTTGTTTTTGCATAGTTCATGTGACATTTAAGCATGCCAAAGATATATTTACAGTAGTTGAAGTGTGGTGCATGTATTATATTTATTTTGTCAGAGTTGTAGTGAGTGTTATGAGACTTGCTGCTTACCTGTTCTCTCATGCTTTTTCATAGGCTTCCCACAGAACATCTCCCTGCATACACTTTCTGGGCTGTTCTAGCTAGCATGAGTCAGCATAACCAGGCCACCCTTGTGGTAGTTAATGCATGCAACACAGGATACAGCACAAGGGCCATCTGTTTTTCAGTGCTGAGCATCCTCACTAGGACCGCATGCCGTATCCCCTGCTGCTGCTTTTTTCAGTCTTTGCTATGAAGCTAACCAGAAAGAGGCCAGATTTATGCCTGCCTAGCTGGAGTCATATCGGCTCAGTCTCATAGAGCTGTAGCTTGAGGCATTTTCCTTGATTTGTGTTCTCACCTGTCCATCTGTGCTTATCCATACCATGATACATTGTTAGAGCTTGAGTACTTTAGGTAATTACATCAGTCATAGCAGTCATGATTCTAGTTATTTTTCAAGCACATAGCAGCTGAAAATATATTGAACTGTGAAACTGAAAGGTCTAGATATTAATTTTGCATCCTGTAAATTTATTTTTTCAATTGTTTTTAGTGTGATGTATTTATTTTTCCAATTGCTATTATCTCCTAAGAGACTATGTGAGCAGACTTAAAAGCAAAATGAACAGAGATTGTAGTGTAAATTCTCTTCCTGAAGATTAGTCATTATTAACAGATTATCAACAAAATGCATCTGAAGACTTTCCCCGGGCCAGGCTGTACCTACATGTCTCTGGTAGGAATGGTTGTTCTAATCTTAAAATCCTGTCTTTCCCTAGGGAGCCACTCCTTCTCCCTTTCATGCAACAGAGGTAGCAATCCACCTGCCTCAGTGAATCAGCAGTATCCACTTAACCTCTTCTCAGCAGGATAAGCACCTGCTAACAGCATGGGGTATTGCTGGGAAAATTATGAGCCTGCTGCCTTATATGTTAACAGTGATTAATATTTGGTATTACTGTTTCAATGTGTGGGAGGCATTACCACTATTGAGAAACTGCCTTAACCCCAGCTGCTGTTCCTACAGAGATCCCTCTCACTTGGAACGTGCAGTTATGGGATGCTTCTACCAGGAAAGTAAAGAGAGGTATCTTTCAGGGCTTAAACAACAGAGAGATGGGTAAAATGCTGTGTGTTGTTATAGTTTAAACAAACAAACAAATGAAAAAAAAAAGCCAAAACCAAACAGAATTTGCATGTACATACTATCTTCATGAAATATCAAAAGTGAGTGACTTCTTATTATATAAAGTGTTAGGGAAAGGAGACATTAATACTAGTCTACTTTTTTTAGAGATTAAAGGTTTATGATAGTCTATGGAAATACTTATTTTTGTCCCAGGAGCACATGCACATTGAGATAATGAGAACACAACAGTGTTCTCTGTTTTCATCATAACATGTTTACCTAAATTAAAATATAGCATTATTGTTTTCTTAAGTTTTATGTAAATGCATCAGATTCCTGTACAGTCTTGGTCATTATTTTAGAAATTGGTTGCGTATTGCTACTTATCAACCCAGTTTTTAGGAACAATTAGTTTGACTTAACAGTTTGTAAACTATAGGTAGCAACCAGAAGCTGTGGAAATATATCAAAGATGTGGTTTTTTCTTTAACCTTTTGGATAATACTGTGAGCCCTCCTACTGGAATTTTAATATCTGCATCTACAAATATTATCAAAACTTACAGGAAAACTGCAAAACTGGAATTGTATCTCCCCTCATAATGCTTCCAAAAGGCTAGAATTACAGTTTAATCAAGTGTCAAAATTATTTTGTTAATTTGACATAGATGCCTGAAGAGGACATTACTGCAAACAAAAAGAATATGTTAGCAAATTTTTACATTTTAGTCATCCTAGCAAGATACTGTGGATATTTTTGTAAATCTTCATCTGATAAACATAAAAGCAACTCCATTTGTCTCTCCCCTTTTTTATTTGTGTCTTTAATTTCCATAGTGCTAGGCAGTCTGTATCACCTCTTTTCATCCTTCCTTTAAGTCTTCTCTAACTTCGTATTTTGGTAACATAATAATTAGTTATATAGTCTTATTGTTATCTTGAATATTCTGTAAACATTGCAAAAAGAGTTATGTGTGAGAATCTGTCTATTTAAAATTATACAAAAATCTTTAGTCAGATTCCTACATTGTTGTTACAAAATAAAAGCACCTTGCATTCATATTAATGAGCTAGGTAATTTAATATAATATTACATTTTTTGAAAGACCGTCATGCAGCGGCTTTGAAATGGGGAAGGATGATTTTGTTTTCCCCATGAATTTCAGATTTGGTTGGCTACCAGAGACAGAATGATACTAACACATGGACATTTCCTGGCATGATAATCTGACATTGATATTTTGTTTGATTGTCAGTCTAGAAGTGTGCCTCTCCTTTTAATGGGTTTTGTGTGATTGGGGTGTTGCAATGTGAAGAAACAACACCAAACGTATCATGGTTTTCATAAATGACACTGTCACTACCATTTTTAATTATTATAGGAGCTGAGGGTGAAGCTGTATTTGCAAGGCCCATTGACTGGACCAGGGTAGGTGGTGGGGGCCGTGCTGATTTCAGCTTAGCTGAAGTGCTCTGGCTCCTTTATCTTAATACATCCTTTGTGTTAGGGCCATGCTTCTGGAAAGTGTCCACATGTTGGAAGGGGTTTCTTACTCTTTTTGTAATGTACACAGTGAAAGAACTGACAATCTACTGACCATGTACACATACATGATGTATCAGTTGATTAATTTCTGGCAACAATGAAACTTCTAAATCTATATAAGATGTAAAACCTAGACTATATCTAAGTATTTATTTAAGAGGACAGGTAACTTTTGCAAGATCTAGTGCAATTTTCACACTTTGATATCTTGCAGAAAACACTATAGTTCTTTATTGCAATTTTATAAACCAGCAAAAGAAAAAAAAAAAACAAAAAACGTAGCAATCCCACCCCACAACCTCTGCTAATTTAAAGGCAAAGTATGTTTTCCTGAACTATTAACTTCAGTACTTGGTAAAGGAATTTAGTTTGTCAGAATAGCTAGACAGAAAACAATTTATTTTTTATTAATTCATAGAGCCTAAATTCAACATGTGCTTTTAGATTGCTTGATGGGCTGATTTCTAATAAAACCCACTGTCTAGATAGGAGTAGAACAACTACTGCGGAGAGAGGGAAAATGTGTGCTTTTGGATACTTTATGAGTAATTAAATATATATTATGACAAAGAAAGGGGATAGTTGGCCTTTAGCTTATTATGAATTGTCTATGATTTATTTGTGTAAAAATAAATTGCTATTTTTCTATTTCACATCTGGATTTTTCTCAAAGGTATCCTTCATTTGTAGCTGTATTGAAAATAGGTAGAAATCCCCAAAATAAATCTTTTTTGCATTAAAAGTTATTAAAAATTAATAAAAGACATTAGTCATTATCTATTATTATTCTGATACCATTTTAGTTTTTAGATATTCCAGTTGTATTATACACTGTTAGCCTAGATGTGGCAATGACATGGACCCAGTTTTAAAATTATAATATTTAAAAATATTCTAATCTTCTCTGCCAACATTTCTGAAAAACAAAAGTAGAATTAAGGAAAAAAAAAAAAGATCATTTTTAGCAGAAAAATTCTTATCTTACACTAACAAACGAAAATTAATTTTTTCAAGCATTAAGGCTTTGCTAAGCCTTCTGGCTTTTTCACGAAGGGAAAAAAGGTGACTTTAAGAAGAAAACCCAAGATCTTTCCCTTAAAGTTTCCTTCCAGCCTGTACTTACTGCTGTTCAATACACATGACAGCCAGTAAGATTCTCTGGTTCTCTTCTTTTGCTCCTTTCTATGGGTGTGGCTTCCAGGGAGGTTCTTTGAGTCTGCTAAAAATATTTAAATGAGGCCTTTTACATGAAGTTTACTGTAAGGAGTTAAGTTATTGTCTCTTCAAGTATTTTTTTTTCCTGAGAAGCAACTTGAGACATATAAATGCAGATCTTAGTGGCTCCCTATGTAAAACAGGTGTTCAGCACTGTGTAATTTCCCTTGGTGATACACAATATTACTACCATAAATATAGAATATATATGTACACATAAGCACTATCTCCTGGTACACTACTAATTAATTTCTTATGTATAGATGGAGCATTCTTGAAACACGCTCTAGGAGTTGCATTTTGTCACTTTTTTTCATCCTATTGCATCTAAATACTTTGCATACTTTTCCATTACATAGAGTGTGTATGCCTCCAGCACAACTGTCTGGCAGTTGCAAACTTCAAATGTTAGCTTCTAGCCAAGAACAAAGAAATTCAATTATTATTCATATTAAGATGGGTTATTTTGAAAAGGCAACACTTTTTTTTTCTTTTTCTTTTTTGTATAGGAAAGACTGAACTTTAATTCTAAAGTTGCTGCTTGGTGAGGTAAAAATATGTATCTCATTACCAAAACCCAGGTACTTAATTTTATAAAAATACGTGATTCTGTTCAGTCTACCTCCATCACCATATTGTAAAGTACATGGAGTTCATTCTGATGCTCACATTGGGACAGTTTAATTTAACTCTGATTATAAATTGACTGGGAAAAGTACCTCCTCCTGAAATCTATGGTAGCTTTTGAAAGGATTTCTATGAGTGCAAGTTTTTTTGCACACACAATGAAATCTGATATTGGTTCACATTAGTACTTGTACCCTAGGTTTTTTATTTATTTTTAACTATTCTGGGAAGAAGTTTTGTTCATTTCAGTGTTGTCCCAGTGCTTTAATTTCTCATTAGCATTGTAAGGTTGCAAAACACATGAATTCTTTTACAGTGAAATGTAGAACACTGCACCATAGAACCTGGCTCTCATCTTTTTTGCTTATCTAAATCCTGACATTAGGGCTCTCAATAGACTGTGGAAATGTCAGTTTGTATCGGCTCAATATGATTTTTGATAAATCATAATGCATTTTCAGCTAGATTATGCTTATTTTTAATAAGACAATTCCACAAAATTAAGAATGGATAGCAGCTGTACTGAAAAAGGATCATGTAAAATTTCAGCTTACTGTGTTAGTACTTGTGCAGAAAAAGGCTTCAGCCCAGTAAGGAAAGTAAAATGCGCAAGGGAGCCTCTAAAATATAGTGTTCCTTTTGTTAGAGCAGAGTAGTTTGTTAGAGAGTAGTTCATGTATCATGCTAAAGAATGCAAAGTATAAAATAGCATCACTATAAATGTTGTTGACTTCCTCTGACTTTGTCGCCTTGACCTTTATTAGCCTCGTCAAAATGGCACATAATATGTTTTTACATCACAATTTTAAAGCACTGCTTTTCTGATCATAAGACTGGTGAGAATAATATAGTTTCTTTACTACTTCTAGCAAAGAATTGCTGTTATACATTTGTCACAGCTGGCAGTGGTGGTCAGAGTGTCATGACCTTCCTGGAGGAGCATCCTTAGAAGGACATCCCAGAGGAGCAGGCACATCTGCTACCACTGATTTCAAGCTGTTCAGTGAAATCAGCTCTTCAGAGCAATGCTGAAGGAAGAGACAGAGCCTTCATGTGGAGTTCTGCAGCAGGCTTTATTCAGCTTCTTCTTCAGAGCAGGGGTTTATATGGGAAAGGCAGGGGACAGGGTAGAACATCAGAGCCAATCATCCGAGGGCTTAGGGGTGGAGCAAGCGGGAAGGGCCAATGGGGTACAACGAATTGACATAGGAACAGCAAAGCACCCTGGGATTAACACTTTTCTGTGCCATAACTTGGGAAGCTGTCAGTGAGGGTTACTCCCTTAAGGGGAGTGTGGTATGCTTGAGCCTAAGGGCTGTCCACTCTCCAGGGGAATGTTGCTAACTTATAGTTTGGCCTATTGGCCTCTACAATACATGACATGGACATTGGAAAGAAAATACTGCGATTTAGCAATTTGCAAGCATCAAGATGAGGAACCTATATGCCAGCAAAGTCTAGTCAGACAGTCCTGAACAAAGTGTAAAGACAGGGGAGTTGGACACAAATACATGTAGCCAGTCTTTCACCTTCTTTTTGTTGAAGATGAGAATACTAGGCTCTTTCTCAAATACCTAAGGATAATCAAAGACTGAAAAAGGTCTAAGATTGTCTTTACTAACATAATTTACTTGGAGTGGCATTCCCAGATGGTTAAACTTGCAAGCTCATTCAAATGAGAGCAGGAAGATATGAGCTGCATGAAGACATTATAGCAATAAAACTTCCCTAATGTCTAACACAGTGAGCTAAATGATTTTTTAGCATGATGGGAATACACATCTAATCGTTACTTTGGGAAAACTTGTATTGGACCAAGCGAAAAAGAAAGTGAACAAGCCTATTAAAATGTCTGCAACAGTAAGCATGTAAAGGCATTTTATGTAACTGTTTGATTTGAAATTGAAAACTTAAAGAGAATAATATATTGAAGCTTTAATGCAACCAAAGTTCCTTTTTTTAAAAAAATTTATCTAGCATTGAAAGAAGAATCAGCAGAATCAGGATCCTTCTCTTTTATTTTACATGTTTGAATTTTGTAAATTTCTTTTTGCACTGGTGCCACATGCTTTTCTCAGCTAAGGTTTGAAGATATAAAATTAATATGATCTTATTCTACATAGCCGTTTGAGTGAATTAATTGCTTGTAAAACTGGAAAACAGAACCTTTAAAAGTCAAATAGATGACTTAATATTAGGACTTTATAATTTTCTTGTGCAATCCCAACACTATTTGGTTAGAAATAATAAAATTTACATGTCCATTTAGCACCCAGTAATTCTGAGTTACCGAGAGAAGCTGCACTTAATTACAGGTTTTCTAATCATCCCTGTGGCAATGATCTGGATCCACATTTTTCACTCTCAATAAATTCAAAACGTCATGGATGACAAGACATTTTATGGTTGTTTAATCCAGCAGGAGCCAGTGCTGTATCAGCTATAACCACTCCTTACTTCATGTGTAAAGTTTGTCTTTAATAACAATAAGCATAACTTAGTTTCAAGTATTTGCTACAAAAGCAGAATTAAAGATTGCTACAGTTAGGTAGACACCCAGAATGGGTACTTGCTTAGGGATATGCCTCCAGTTCTCTGTGTAAAGTGAAGAGTAAAATTAAAAAGATATTAGCCCTCAATGTTATTATTCATAGCTGACCATACTTCATCACAAGGCAATAGTTTATACTAATCTAGAAAAGTCTTTCTTCTCTAGTGGAAAACAAACTATGAGAGATAACTTAAAAATTCTGGTAATTAAATTAATTATCTATATTTAGCAGTTAGAACAGTGTGTGTGTTCTGATAGATGCAGTGCATAGCAAGTTTATTGCAACACTGGAGCATGCTTATTAGATGGTGATGGGTAAAATATTTTTTTTCTGTAAAGTTGTGTGATGCTTATGCAGTTTGTAGCAAATAACATAGCTGGAGTGCAATGTGCTCCTGCATGCAAGAATACGTTTCTACATTTCTCTTTGCAAGTGACAAGACCCAAAAAACATCCTTGTCTCTCATCCTTAAAATATAAACAAGACTTGAACATGAAGTGGCAACTGTGCTTCAAAAGTTCACAAATGTCTAGTATAGCCTTGTCCTGAGCAAATATGACCTGCAAAGTCAAAGAGCAGCAAGGTTGATCAGAAACAATTTTCTTAGCCAGTGTTATCAAATGAAGTGCTATGACAAGTGTCGCATGAAGCCAGCTTTGAATACTCAACTCAAATGACCATTTGCGGGTGGATCAAAAGGCAGACACCATCTGTGCAAGTTCAGGAAAAAGCTATGAAATCAAATCTCAAAATCCTTAACGTGACTCTGAGCCTACCTGTTATCATGTGGTGGCAATCTGCTCACACGAGGTGCAGTGTGGAATCAAAAGGCTTGTCCACTCATCCAGAAGAAGTGAAAATCTGCTGAAAGTGACTGTGTGTTTGTCCTTTCAGAACAAAGGGAAAAAAACCATTCACTACATGATTGAGAAAGGTCACTGACACCAGTGTTTCTAGGTCACTTTGCACTTCCTCTGGTACCTTTAATGGGTACTGCCTAACTTGTAAGAAGAGTCAGTAGTTTTGGCCTTTGTTGAGAAAGAAGCTAAATTGGAAGACTTTGAATTTAACATATGACAACACTGTGTAGTTGTGGACACAGACAAACCAGTTTCTAGTAGTTTTTTCTTATTTCCCCAAGCACAATTTATGCTTTAAAAGTATTTGAAACTAGCTTTGAAAAGAACTTGCTGACCAGCAGTTTTATGACTTGATTTGTTTTAAAGCCTAAATGGCTTAAGGAAATGTTTTACAGAAGATATAATCCATCCACATGGACTAAAGCCTTGAAAATTAGGTGGCATAAACCTAAAATGCAAGCTACATTATCATGACTTTGCACTTAAGCTGTTGCTCACAGAACTAATTTAATAGTGCCAATGTATTGTTTATTGCCTATGACTACATTTTTTGGAAGTTGTAAGATTTTTGAAAGTGCTTTATTCAGAAACCTCTATTAATGACTCTTTGATCTGGTGGTTAGAATTTCTCTGACATGCAACTTTGATCAGTGTGTGGAATAGCTGTGAAGCAAATAACAGTGTTGCCATCTTTCCTTGAGTAATGACTTCATTGGCAGTGCTGTAAAATTATATTTATCTGTCCTGTTGATTCCTTCTTTTATTAATTGATTCCAAATTACTTCACTGATGACTTTGCCTTTTTTGCCATCAGATACAGAAACCTATACACATATAGACAAGGCAGGATATTGGGGATTTTTATATTTGCAGTGCATTGTAACCTATTGCTTTTAACAGACAATTTTGTGTGTATTTTTAAATACAAACCTGGTAATGAAGCCATTTCCTGTACAGCTTTTTGTGGACTCTCGCCTCCTAAATCTAAACAATGACAATGTTGATTTTACAGAGTAATCCATATTTACAAATGGAGTATTTTAAGTTACTGATCTACATTGCTATATATTTCCACTACTTTTTTTATACTGATACACTTAGTGTTGGAATGTTGGTAGGAGAAATATTCACTACAGAGAATTAAACACTTATTTGAGAAAAACATTAAACAGTTGCATCTGTATTCACAAGACCTGTGATATCAAAGTATTTTAAAGTAGTCTTTTTCAGAGTTTTTGTAGATTTTGTAATTAGATGATTTCAGGGGTTAGTAAAGATAGGGGAACTGAGGGTGGTCGGACCCCTAGATAGATTTTTCATGGAAAGATAACTAGGATATGGGAGTACAACAGGCAGCAGAAGTTAAAAAGCCTACCAATTGTGGTATTGTCTATTTGATTATCTGTCTTGAATATTTAGTAGGGCTACTTTTCTTGTTTATTTTCTTCTGTGGAAAGTAATATGACCACTTAAAGATTTTTTTGATGTGCTGGTATACAACTCTTTAATTTAATTAGAAGGGAAAGTTTAATGGGTTTGTACTAAATGCTTGATATTTATATTGATTTGTATTGCTAGAAAGACTGTTGTATTTCCTGTGTATTTTCAGTAGTATATCTGGGGACAAAACAAGGTGGATTTGCTTTAAACCTAATTGTACTGATATACAAGAGTTCATTATTGACAACTAGCAAAAAAAAAAAAAACTGTTACATTGCAAACACTTTATTCTCTATGCATGTTCTTGAGCAATACATACTCTGTATTTAATGTGTGTATTATTTTAGTGGATACTTTAGTGCACATATAGGCAGCATCTTAGAAATATAGTTGTGGTTTAACACCAGCAGGCAATCAAGTCCCCCACAGCTGCTTGCTCACTCCCTGCCGAGTTGGGTGGAAAAGAATTAAAAGGGTAAAAGTGAGAAAACTCATGGGTTGAGATAAAAACAGTAATTAAATTAAATTAATTTAAAAGGAATAGTAGTAAAAATAATTTAAAATTGTGAGGAAAAAGAATGATGAGAGTAAAATAAACCCCAAGAAAACAAGTGATAAAAACCATTGATCACCACCACCTGACTGATGCCAGCCAGTCCCCATTCACCAGTGCCTCCCCATTAACTTTCCCTTCAGCTTTGTATGCTGAGCATGATTCCATATAGAATTGCCTCGAATAGAATGTCCTTTGGCCAGTGGGATCAGCTGTCCTGGCTGTTTCTCCTCCCATCTCCTTGTGCAGTCCCAGCCCCCTCACTGGCAGAGTGGAATGTCAGGCAGGAAAGGCCTTGACTCTGTGCAAGTGCTGCTCAGCAATAATAACTGTGTTATCAACAGTTTCCAGCACAAATCCAAAGCACAGCTCTATGCCAGCTACTGTGAAGAAATTTTGCTCTGTCCTAGCCAAAATGGGTATGGGTATATACCATATACAGCGAAAGATGTCTTAAGGTCTTAGACCAAAAAAACCATTCCAGATGTTCAGCTGTTTGTGCTGCCTAGGAGCAGTCCTTTTGCAAGGACTGACTGCAGTCACATTTTGGGTTTAGATGATACACAGTAAATGCTTTTGAAAGTAAATGCAAAAATCTTACAATAAAATTTTTCAGCTACCTTTGTTCTTTAGTCAGAAAATAGTTTTGGGGGTTTCCTGAAAAATGTGTGACCGCTGCCTAGCTTGTAAGGAAAACATATGGCTGTATTGCAATTCAGTGAAATAAGGCATGGATCTCTTTCTCTAAATTCTTTGTTTGAAATTTGCTTTCTTCAAGTAGTTTTTAAAATATTGATTCAAATCAGTTTTTTTTTCTTTCTTAAAAAAAAAAAAAAATCCCGAAAGAGATCACACTCTGTATCACTATATTATTATTATTCCAAGTGAGGTTTTTTTGGCTTCATTTTGTTTTATCCTGAGTTTTAAAAAGTGCTTTATCTCATGCCTGCAGTTGTCTCAGTGTGTTATGAATTGGTGACCCAGTTATTTCAGTTGTAAATTCTGGCCTGTTTGAGGTCCAAATATTTTAAGCAATTTGTAAAAGGAATACATAAAAGCTAAAAAAACCCCTGAAATATGTTATAATTTGTCAGGTGTCCTTATTTTAAATGTTATGGGGCTATTGTCAAAATAACTAGGGAAGACTGACTTTTATCTGCAATAAAAATACAAGGCATATTGACATGTGCAATCAACATGGCAACATCAAATAAATCAGCAAAACCTATTTGGCTACAGTAATTCTATTATCTAGAAAAATGGGTAAGTTATATGGTTCTTTATAGAACAAGATTTTCAATTAAATTACCTAAAACTGTGTTTCAAAATAGATTCAGAGGAACAGTGCTGTTTATAACTAAATATTTAAATTCATATTGATTATACCAATACTATTTAAAATTAATGTAACAATTTTCTATCTGCTTACATACTACTGTTGCCTTTTTTGGTCATACATATATGCATATGGGTAAATTTGAGAAGAAGTTCGCAATTATAACAATTTCCACGAGGTGGTGCTCAAGCAATAAATTTTAAACTGATAATGTAATAACTATGACCTGTAACAAGCTGAATTTGAAAATATGGCTGTCAAACAGATGTTCTTCTCTTTGATGCCATATCTAACTTAAGGTGGGAATGATGAGGTCAGGAAGGCTAATGAATTTATTATGTGGTGGAAAAGTTATTTCTCCTTGCCCAAAAGACAGAAATACAATTTTTTTACAGCATAATACCAGGGGATTGTGTTCATTTTGACATGGAATTCTCATAATCCTTTTCATATCTCATGCTTTTGGTTATTCTTTATATGCTGTCCACTTCTGGTTATGAGTAAAGGAACTAGTACTCATAAAGATATTACAGTAGTTGCCCTAAGCAAAATGTTAGTGAATTCAATAGATTTAAATAAATCTGTCGTAGAAAAATACACTGGGTGCTGATTCACTGATCGTTCAACAGTAAATAAAAAATGTAGACAGTATGATAATGCAAGAAGGCAGATGATGTGAGAGAATGGCAATGACTATAAACAAAGCAGACAGTTTGGCGTAAGTGGTTTTCTCACTTTGATCAAATAGAGCATCCTTAGCTGTTTTGCTTGCCAAAGTGCTGCATCTTTTTTCTAACATCCTCTGCAAAGCCTTTATTCATCTCCTCCTTCAAATTATACAGACCATTTATAATTTAAAGTTCATTGTGACTACCTCTGAAGAAGAGTCAATAATTAACACTGCAAGCTTTGTTGTTGTGTTCCTAACCATCAAAATGGCAAGAAGCAAATCTGTAATTGAAAGTATTTTCTTCCTTCCACTGTCGTTTCTTTAGCTGTTTTATTGCTTGTTGGTTTTTTGGGTTTTTAAAAATTTTATTTTATATTGTGCCTTTTCCTTTATTTCAACTTAAATGATCAACACAAAATATACCAAAAGTACAAATGTCCTTACTTCTACTGCAATCGTTGCTCTTGGCCAGCTAGTAACAGCAGTAATGCATTTAAAATCCAGTATACTTTCTTTTTTGGATGTAAAATGTATTGATGTAAAACACAGCTTGTACATACTTCTGGAAGGAAAACTATTTTTAAAGAGCAAACAGGTCTCTCCTAGATATTTTACTTTCTGACAGCTGATAGAGCAGTAATCATCCTATTTGAATAAACTTGAAGGGTCTGTGAATAAGGAAGTCTCATATACTTCATTATGCAGACGGTTGGGAGTAAAGTGATGACAGATCTGTGAAAAACAAATCAACCTTACCCTTCTACTTTTATTTAGATATTGCACATGGAGGCTGCCTGCTCCTGCAAGGTATTTAGTCACCCAACTCCTACACACATATGTTGGAGGATCTGAGTCCCAGTTCAGTGATGGTCCATTTTATAGATATTTGGTTCAGCCAATTAGAAAGAACAGAATTATTTCCTAGATTCCTGTCTACAGTTGGAACACTTTCATTGGCGTAAATAGCTGCATTCCATAAGCAGTTTTTTTGCATTTATTACCAAATTGTGTATTCACTGGATCTTTGTACAGGTACATTTAATAAGTACTTTCTTTTGCATGGAAAAATCCCTTCTGCTGTTAACTAAACCGAAATACTCATTTATTTTGCTTGCTTTATTTTCCATGTATTTCCACTGAGTAACTGACAAACAGAATTGACTAAACGTTCATCTACCAATCAATAAATATAAGGAATAGAGAAAAAATTATACTTTAATATTGTTGTAATCCCTTGTGAATATACTACAAATATCCATTTGTAGGTATGCTACCTGGTTTTTCCATGGCATTTGAAACTACCTGTCACTTGTTTTTTCTTGTCAAGAGTCGCATTAGACAGTCTGGCTAATGTTTGTTATTCTGAGGCTCTGTAATTCCTTTTGTCTTGGTTGTGGGAAAGAAGGATTTTGTATATATACTTTGATTATCATGAATGTTAGTTTGAGGGTCTCTTCTATTTATTTTTTTTTCCCACAACCACTTTTGCTAATCCTTAATGAGTCTGTACTTGTGCACTTTTGTGGATGAGAGAGCAATATGGACTGTGAGTAAATTAATTTCATCAGAATTCGTCTCTTTAGTACTGCTTATTCTGTCTTCTAATTCCACAGTACTGTACAAAGGTAGAATTACAGTTTTCCCACTGGTACTGTTAAATTGCTTCATTACAGGCTCCTTTCAACATTTTAACAGCTCAAAAATTGGTTTCTTTCATTTATTATCCCATGCTCTGCATAAACTGAACTTCCCATTTACTTTTGACCATTTTAGCTTTGTGTATTTGTACTTTCTTTCATCTTTTTTCCAATTCTTTTGGGCATCTGCCTTTACTATCATGCCTAGTTGAATTATATGCAAAGTTTACTTGGCAGCTGGATTCACAAAGACTGTACATATATAGAGGCTTTGAGCACAACCCAACAAGAACTTGAGACCCTCATTCTAAAATCTCTGATATCTGTGCTACAAAGCTGATAGCTCTGACTGAACATTTAACTTCTGAATTTAGTGAGCAGCCTATTCAGAATCAGTAAAACTTATGACTTAACTGCAGGTGAGGAAAGGTTAAAGGATCATTAATTTATTCTTAAGGTGGAAGACTATAGCCAAAGGAAAAAGAGTGCGCAAACTTTCTATATTTTACACTCTGGTGTGTAATTCTTTTTGATTCACAAGTCCTTAATTGTGAAAGCAGATGGAATAGAAAAATGATTAATATAAAGATTGGGTCCTCATTTTTTAAAAATAATTTTAGTTAGCCCTTGTATTTCAAGTAATTAAACATTGCGGTCACTTTGGTTATCTTATTTAGGTCTTGGGGTTTTATAGTTATTAAAATAATGTGAAAGTACTAATAAAACTGTTAATATAGCAGAGGTTCACTATAAAGTACATGCTGTGATTCTGTCTGATCTGAGAGCACAACAGTTCTCAAGGCCATTTGATTTTCTCAGAAGAGCCTGGATAAAATTAGTGGTATTAACACAACGGCTTCTGCAAGGCAGAATACACTACAGGTTAACTCGTCAGACTGACACAGGGCTTGGTTCGAGTCCCCAGCAGAAGTCTGGCAGTGTGGCAGAGGAGTGGGCTTTATCTTGCCTCCTAGAGAGCTGGTATCAGCTATTGTGGAGGAAGCAGAGCAAACCTTTCTGTTTGTAGCTTCTAATTAACAAGTGAGTGTGAATTTTTAATGCTTATATGAGTGGGAAGGTTCATTCCTGTTCCTGGTATATCTGCTGGAATTCTTGACAGCAATTGTTATTATTTATGCACTGCAAAAGAACTTGCTGAAGTATTTCATTTAGATGGTGATTTAAGTAATCTAGCAAAGTCAAAGCAACCTGAGGAAAGAATTCCTATGTTTTCTCCAAGTGAGACTGTCACTGTTCACAAGAATGAAAATGTGTCAAGAGCTTTAAATTACACATTACCTTGAGAGCATCTCTTTGTGCAAATACAAAAGTCCTCTCATTGCAAGTCCAGTTTTTTTCTGCTGTATTACATTTTTGCAAGAAGTACAAAACAATTAAAATATTACTTATGTGTTTTAGTATTCAGTTGATTTCCTGTGCTGTTTAAACCAGAATTAGCTTTGACTAAGTATCATATCCTATCATATTTGAAAATGCATCATTAGACATACATACATACATAGGTATGAAATCTATGTTAATGTGAATGCAATTAGCGGCATTTTTGTCTTGTATGGTGGCCTTTCTCCCAGGAAGTTTAGTAGGAAGATTGTAATACTCCTTTGTTTAACAGTGTTCTAAATAAATAAATAAATCATCCTGTAATTCATGTGTGAGGACCTTTTAAGAAACAGAAGGCTCTTGTCTTGGCAGCCTGAAGCTTCCTTGACTTGTGATGCAGAGCGCTCAATTCACGTGCCACCCCCAGCTTTGTTCCTGACACTGCACGGAAAGAGCCACAGAGGCTGCTCACAGGAGATCCATACCTAACCTGTCTGTACACTGACAGTCGACTTGAAGGGGCATGGTTGTTTGAGAATGGTTCAGTATGCTGTTAATTGCTCTCTCAAATATTGTAAACCCTGTAGAAGTTTAAAGACTGCATTAGGTTAAATTGTTTACCAAACATCAGCCTGTGTTCCTCTGACCCAAATGTGTCATGATAACAAATGTATTATATAAAGACATAGCAATCACAATCATTAACTGGCGTGTGAGGCTCAAATAATTTTTCCTTTTAACAATTTAAAGACATCTCCACTTTAGTGTGGAAAAGAAACAACCTAAAAGTGCTGATTGTCATATTGATGGATTGGTCGTTACACCTTTGTCATTTTTAATTTGTAGATTAGCAATTTTCTCAGACAAAAGTTGTCCCTTTAAATTTACTTTTTACTTTCATGTTTTCTCTCTTCTTAGTCACTCTGTTAAGTCCCTCATAAATTACACAAAATTATAGCCTCACAGATGCTTCTGTGAAAGCCTCCTCTGAGTCGGCCTTTTAAAATGTGCTCAGAGCTTTACTGCAGCATCCCACTTAAAGGAAAGTAATTTTTCATGTTCCCCCTTCTCTTTTACAAAGTTTCATTTTAGTCATGGGTTATTAATACAAAAATTTCTTTGCTAAAGCCACCACTCACATAAGATTCAATTCTGTGATGTAAAACAAACATTATAGAAAGCAAATGTAATGATGAAACACTTGCCTTAGGACCAGAAAAATCCTGCATTCACTTTCATCCCTTTGCAAAAGTAATTTTGAAACCAAACTAAAACTTTTAATATGTGGAAGGCCAGTGTCCACAGGTGTGTCCGTTAGCCTCTGTTGTTCATGTATTTGTTTAATTTCTGTATTAACTCTTTCTCAGTTTCTTTGGGGCTTTTAGACACAAATAGGACAAAGTTATTGTTCTACAGTTTATTGTACATGGGAGAAATGAAAACTGGGAAAAATGCTAGATCTAGTTTATTTAAAAGATAAAGCGTATCTATGCAGCTATTTTTCTTATTTTCAACATTGTTTCCTAAATGTTAGAGTGGAATGCAAATACCTCTTTCTGAATTAAAAACATAAACCACAATTTTTCTCTCAGAATTTCAACAAGTTGTCTCCCACACATTTAACTGTGCTGTTTACCTTAGGAAACCCTGCATGAGGCTATGCATGCTGAGTCAGCTGAAACCCATATTTAGTGCCTAAATAATCACTTAAGTAGGTAAATCTTTGCATTCTTTCTAGAGAAGCATAATTATATTCCTTTTAGGAGGAAGATTAGAAATGCTAATTCTATAAGTAGGTAGTCATTATTTTATCATTTAGTATTAGCTATAATAATGTTAGTCATGATGAACTAATGTGGTATTAATATGGATTTCATATGTACTCTCTTAGGAATGTAATTGCAATTTACCATTTCATTCATGTTCAGTCATTTTGAAGTGTTGCTGAATTAACAGATCACTACTAACCTCATTTTACATCAATGACAACTTTTGCTTATGAAAACATTGGGCCACTAATTAAATGGTGGTGGGACCAAGAGAATGAGAGCATTTAAACAAAACCAGAAAGCCAGCTAATAGTTGGGGAAAAGCATGGTTGATTTTTCTAGCGCTTTTGCTGGGATGAAGTGAAAAAGTAGATGCTTTGCAAAGAACAGCTGGATTTAGAATTCTCATTAGCCTAAGAAGAATCTAGCAGATTCTGGAGGTAGCTGGAGTCAGGAAAGAATGACTGAAATGAAGAACACTTTGAGTGCAGGTGAAACATGAACCTAGTTTCTTGATGTTCCTGCAGGGAACTTCCTCTTTCTGTTGTTCACAGACCTTTTGGGATACCAGGGTCTGAAGGACCTGATGAAGGACTGCATCCTAATGGAAAAAACTCTTCCACCTCTAAAACATTAAATTTTATTGCTATTCTGTGATTTAGACACTGCACTTGTGTACTTATGAGGTCTTCCTTCAGTTTCATTTAAATTTTTTTCTGTAGTACAAGTTAAATATATTTCTTTTTTATTTTATGAACAGCAAAAAACCAAGCCAACAAAAAAACTTAAAAAACCCAAAGAAACCAACAAAAATAACCCCCTCCCAAGCTTTGTTTATTTTTATCTTTTTTCCCCCTTGGGATTCTCATAATCTGCTAAGAGGTAAAGCCACTTATTTTAGTAATGCTCAAGATATATTGTTATGAGAGTACAAATAAATGCTCAAGATTCCTACAGTAGGAGTCAAGGAGCTGACAGCACAGGATTTGTGAGTTATGAATTTATTCACTTGATTGAAATAAAGATTAATGTTTATAAATTTTTATTGTTCAACACATCCAGAAATGCCATGTCTTTCATGTAGATACAAAATTCAATTTATTCTGTTAATCTTTGAGTGTAAATGGGTGGTGGTTTTTGTTGCAGCTTTATAAAACCCAGTAGAACCAATTCCCAATGCCATTGAGCTGTAAGAAATTTTGTGCTAGAAGTTTTTGGCTCATATTTTCTGTAACAGTAAAGATTTTTTGAGGTGATGTCAAATGCTGGTATATTGAGGACAGCAGCAGCTGCTGCTTGACAAGACTAAGTCACAGTTCAGAGCTCATTAGAGCAACAAAATTTCACTGTATCATTGTCTTTATTAAAATCTGAGAAAAAGATGGTTGTTATTAAGAATTAGGTATAACTGAGGTAAAAGGATACACATAAAATAGAAGGACAGTATGTTGAAGTCGTTGCATGGGAAAACCCCAGTGTCAGCAAGAACTAATGGTCTGAAGATCAATTTTTGATGTAATGCTTTTGGATTGGGGGTAATATAACACTTGGCTGCATGGACAAAATGTATTAATTTAACCAGTCATGTTGAGAAATGCAATTTTTTTTTAAAGATAGATCTACTCTAGCAGGTTATCAAGAAATATGGTAAAACTAACATGGAGACCTGGTACAAATACTCTCATTTTGATTTTCCTAGTATTAGTGCAGGAAGCTCCAAGTAAATTCCATACTTTGTGTTTGAAGTCTGATGAAATCCTTAACACTTTTTAGATTCATATGCTAACATTAAGGTTTGGCGTTTTTTTTACCTTTTGATAAATATAATCAGTTTCAAATTCTGGATGATTTTGTCATTTAAACTTTTTAAAAATCTTTGCAAGATGTAGGCATAAAGAATATTGGAGTTTTTTAAAGCACTGAAGGACACATCAATAAATGTTTAAGTAGGTCCCACAATAGTTGAGATTATACAGTCTGTACTATCCAAGTGAAGGATTAAGAATCCAGATTTGTTCTAAAAAGAATTAGAATTTAAGAGGATGAAACATCTCCAGGGTTAAGTAAAGAGCCTTTAAGAGCTAGTGAGTAGGAAATGCTTTGACTTGGAGACTGTGTCAAGGTTCAAAGTTACTTTTGACATGAATACATCCTAAGTTCATATTCCTCTCCTTCAATTCGTCACTTTTTTGTTATCCCGGTAATGTTCATAATCAACACCTAACACAGCCTTGTAAATATACATTCCAGTAAGTGACAAAAATATTTAAAATTTCTCTCTAACAAGATACTAATGAGAATTAGCATGTATTAAGTTCTTTCTGGATCATATAAGGTTTTGTTCCACAATGGTGGAAAAAAGTATGAATAACAAACTTATGTTTGTCTGAAAAACTTAGGTCAGTGCACCTGAAAGCACTTAAAAACTTTTCTTTGCCAAGATACTGTTCAGAATCAAACTCCTTCAAATATTTGTGAACAAAGTTTTAGATTACTTATATGGAGACGAAACTACATTGTGGAGCAAGATTTATAGTCTCCCTTTATTTTAGCAATACAGCTGGTTTGAACTACAGTAACTTGCGTTGAAATGTTTTAAAATGAAACACAACATTTCTTTCTAGTTACGCAGATTCTGGTGGATTCAGTCTAGCAGGCTCTTGCTACAAAATTATTGCAGGTGTATCATCGTTCAACTTTGTACTATGGAACTTTGTCAGCATCTGTTATTTTACTTCAAAATGAAGTTGCTACTTGTAAATGCCTGCCAGTGAGGTGGGTTTTTTGTTTTGTTGGGGTTTTTTTTTGGGGGGGGGTTGATTTGTTTTGGTTTTGGGTTGGTTTGTTTGGGTTTTGGTCTTTGGTTCTTTTTGGAGAGGGCAGTGCTTTGCTTTACTTTTGACTTTCTTTTG
>VYXD01004260.1:630305-710671 GCA_013397195.1 Hylia prasina | reverse complement strand
TTTTTTTTTTTTAAGCAAACCATTGAATGCAGCAGTAATTGTCATGTGATTTTATTCTAAATGCTACCGGTAACAAGATGTTGAACTAGTAGTTTAGACCACTGAAAAGGAGAAAGGATTTAAGGGAGCTCATCATTAGCTGTGGTCCATAATGTTGTCCTTACTGTGTCTGGATTTCCCTCAATGAAGCACAGTAGTTTATGTTATATTGACTGGAATGGAGCACAAGATACACTACAGACTATTAGCAAAATGAGAAATATAAATATAAACAAAGGCAACTTAACACTGAATTTATTTTGACATGGCAAGCCAGCTTCAAGAGGTTTGTAAAATGTTAGTGGGTATTTTTGCTGTTTTGTCCTTAATTATGTGTTTAGTTAAAAAAAAAAAAAAGCCACAAAACTAATTAACTTCCAGCCTATGACACATCCAGTAATATTTTAGAATGTTTAGCTTTTTAAACGTTGGTGGAAATTTGCTTTTAGACTTGATGTTCAAAGAAACCTCTATGAAATAACCTACCAATATTGTTTTAGACAAGTGAGGTTTTCATCAGTGAATTTTTCTACCCTCAGTTTCAATGGGAACATCTGGCCCTTTTCCAATAATCAATATAATCTCTTGAGTTCAATTTCAAAAATCAGCTGCAGAGAGCAACAATTAGAGGTTAGTAGACTTGATAGATTTTATAAGAAGCAATTATGTCATTAACAAATTATCAAGTTATCAAGCTGTCTTATAGAGATAATACAGAAAAAAGCTGAAAGCTGCTGATTGTACAGAAAAAGAGATGTGTCTATGATAGGAAGAACATGTTATTAATTAAAGTGAGCTATACAGACTTAACCTTTAGAGCTTTAGTGGTGCTGGGAGTCAAATACTTAATTTAATAATAAATTTTAAAAGCAAGAAATAAAGATCCTATTATGTTACCTAAACAAGAGTTTAGGTAGACTATGGGAATCCAAATCTAGCATGAATGTATTGTAAACCCATGGATTGTTATTGCCTGACAATTACTCTTATAGAAACTGATGTACAGGAAGTTCAGTCCAAACGTGTGGAAGAATTTCTTTGATTGCCTCACTAGAGACATTCAAGAACTGTCTGTACAGAGTACTGTGCCAACTGCTCTAGGATGACCCTGCTTGAGCAGGGAGATTGGACCAGATAACCTACTGTGGTCCCTTCCAGTCTTACCCATTCTGTGCTTCTGATACTATTTTTTGCAATCAAGTGCTTTCTGTGGAGTTGGAGATTCTGAGCTGTGATTCAGAGCTACTTATCTATCTTACAATTCAGATTCCATGCTGGGATTTTGTGTGGCCAATGGATCATGAGGTGTCTCAGGGGTTTTCATTTGTGCTGATATGATGGCTCTTGAAGGACTTGGGAATGCTGGTTGTCTTGAGGGAAGAGTGTCACCCAATGGCACATTTTACTGAGATTTCAGTAGGTATTTTCATCTTCTTTCTCAGTTATCCATAAATCAGTCCCTAACCATTTGAAAACCTGGACTGGGTACTCTCCAAGGAGATAGCATCTGGATTTAAGCCTTTGAGGTACTGCAAAGGTTTTCTCTTTGAGTAATGTTCCATCTGCTCCTCTAAAGGTCAACACCTCAGCTTTAAGTCCCGCCATTATAAATTAGGAAAATAAGGCCTGTTCCGTTCTGTAAAAGAGGAGAGTACAGGTATGCTAGCATTGGAGAGATTAGTTCCCAAGTGCTTAAATATGTCTCCCTAAAATCCTGAGTAACGCTGTTAAGTTTAAGGAGTCCCAGATGGTCTCTGTCCCTAAGATGATCTTCCAGGCTATCCTCAATGACTCTTTGCATGGTTTTTCCCCTCTTTGCTCTGAGTGCTGTTCTTTTGTATTCTGTCCAAAAGCGTTCATCTTTCCTGCTTGCAAGTGAACAGAAAAACTTTTCTAAATTTTGGATCACACCCCTAATTTTACTGTTGGATGTTTCCCAATGCAATTATTAAATGCTGATAAGAAGCATTTTTTTTTAAAGAAAAGTGAACAAATGTAATCACCATTGTATTTACTATGCCAGAAATAACCTAGAAGAGCCAAGCTGACTTTATTTCATTCATTTCTGCCGTCTCTTCCACATTCTTCTAATTTTTTTTAAAAACCACCAACAAAACTTTCGGTCTCATTTTATATATGAGATGCTGTTGAGATGCTTGTAACTATTTAGAGGCAGGAGAATCTTCCTGCAAGAAACAGGAAATTTTGATGTTTGATTTTTCTTATTCGTTTGCTCACTTTCTCAGAAGTATGTAAAGTCCTAACTTTTTGGCCAACAAACTGTTTATGCTACTAATAAATCAACAGAGAAAGCACTACTATTTTAATCCAGGCTGAAACAGGCTGCCTACTTTTATATAAGAAAATGCACTTTTTCTTTATCTTCTAGGGTATAAACCACAAAGGTATGCAAAATGATCTAAGTTATGCAAAAAGTGATTTAAAAAAAAAAGGTAAAAATCTTACCTAATCTTTATGCAATGTGTGAGATATGAAGACACATAAGATGCTTGGAATTCATTCCTGAATATTTTCCCACACTCTAAAGTGTCTATAGGACTAGTGCGAGTCCAAATAACTCACTATATGCAAATCAAATTGGTCAAAAAAATGAGAAATGGTTGCATTGTATATAGCAAAAGTCATAGAGGAACGTAAAAATACAAAAGTACAATATAAACCAGTTTTAACTTGACTGCTTTAGAGCAAGACTTACTGGTTTGATAAGCAGAATTGACTAAAGCTGTGCATTCGCTGTACAAATTCATGCACTTTAATGAGTACGGTAGGTCTCAGTCTCTATCAACAGTAGAAATTAAATCGGTTTCAGATATGGTATGGAAAAATAAATCATGTATGTGTCATACTTCTTGATATCCCAGGATATGTATGTCATGTCATTTAAAAAAATGCAGACATCTGTAATCAGAGCTGTGTTAAGCTCTGTAATAGATTCATATGTAACTTTAAAGGTAACGGGAGAAGGAAATGACAAAGATATCATTTATACAATGGGAAATGCCAGTTTCTAGCCCAGGACTGTACAGAAAGAAGGGGAAGGGAAAAAAAGGGAAATCCATTTAAGGTATAAAAGGAACAAGGTGTTGTAAATATTTGGCCTAAATGGCTAACATCACTTACTCAACTGAAGCAGAAAAATTGTATCTTTAAAAAATCTTCAGGCTATTCCAAAAAGTGGGTAAATTACAGGGGCAAGCTAAAGAATGGCTGAGGAGCTACTACTTACAGCTAAGAAATGCATTTGCTCATTTTTTTACTTTTGAAATTTTATTTTTTTTCTCTAAGGTTATATAATCCAGGGATGTAACAGAAGAGTTGGTTATATAACTGTTCCTATAGATTTGGCAATACTTGCAATTCAGGTTCTGAGTAGCTGAAGCAGATGGCTGAGCCTTGAAGGACTAAAGCTATCCATGTCACAACTCAATGCACTTCTATTGAACTTCATTGATTCTTTTCTGAAAGCTGGGAATGCGACTCACTAAAGGTAGGAGAGATGGCCTAAATGAGGGTATCACAGGATACAGGATAATATATGTTCTTTAGTGTACTCAAGAGCAGCGTAATTCTTTTCCAGAGCCCAGAATCCATACAAGAAAACACTGCAGTGCATTTCTTTTGCCTTCCTCATTTCTAATTCAACTAAATTCCATTGCACTATGCACAAGATCTTACAGATGTTTTTACTTATCACTGTAATTTTTTTTAAAATTGGGTTTTTTTCCTTACTTTTAGAAATGTTATGCTTCTAATTTTAATACATTAAGACTTGTAAACATTTTCCAGTAATACTATGTGTGTGTTCTGTATGTATTGTAAATTATTCATTCAAGGCAAATATATGTTACAGCTAATGTTCAGTAAAATTACAAGTATTTATCTAACTTCAAAAAGTATTAAGGCTACTTAATCTTTGAGTGACATCAATATGGACCCAATTAGCACAGTTTTCAGCCACTTCATAATTCAAGAGAATGTGATCATTCAGCTGTAAGCATATTTGACAGAAACTCCATAGTCATCAAGGTAAAAGCTTGCAAGATCACCCAGTAGGATGGAGAAACTGTCATTCTCTCATCAGTGCTGTTGAATACTAATGTCAAGGTCAGAAGAGTGTAATTTTAGGCTGCCAAAATATTGTTGAATTTGATCAGCTAGGAATGCTTAAAAAGAAAGTAACAGCATAAAAATTTATATACAACTTTGATATGATAGCTGCGAAGTTTCAGGTGCTCTCCCACTGCAAATGTTCTCAGTTATTTACTGCTTTGATTGGCACTTTCATATGCAATTTTTCCCTAATTGTAACATTTTTTAAAATAGCATCCTCCTTGTCTAACATAAAAATTACAACTGATATATATATTTTACTAATTCTGAGTGTAATTTTAAATGCTGATTTGGGAGACTTTGTGTTCAAAATATATCACAGTTAGGGTGAAGATTTGGATGTAAAAATATCTGAATGCTTAATTTAGACAACAAATTGCCACATATAATAAAATGACAGATTTTCCATAACTCAAAGTTTTCATTTACATAGCATGATCCTGCTACATGGAGATTTGTACTGCTGGCCCATCTAATAAACACAGAGACTAGATGAACCCATGTTGTTCTCAAAGTATCTTCTGAATCATAATAGGATGAGAAGCAACAACTGCAGATTTCAAGAAGGTATATTTCTACTAAAAATTAGGAGAAAACACTTCCACAGTGAGGACGGTTAAAAATTGCACTCAGCTGTTCAGAGATGCTATTAACTTTTTGTCCAGAGAGATGCTCACAACCCCGTTTGTTCACAAAATGTCTTAAGCAAACCAGACCTACGGTGTCTCTGTGTAGGTTCAGCTTGATGACCTCCAGACTTTGCTTCTTTTTTCCAACCTCCAGTATTTCATCTCTCTCTCATTTCCGTTTTGATAAAACAGTTGTTTATATAATTTATATAAGATTTTTAAAGGTATCAAATAAGACTATAGTTTTGAAAATACTTGGAGGCTTCTGTAATCCTTAGGTTTTGAAAGACATTTAGAGACTTGAAAGTCACCCCTTTTGTGAAAGAGTAAATCTCTTCCATGTCACACTTCAGGAAACTGAGTTTGAATCCTCAAGCTGGCACGACATCCTTGCTCCTACCAAGAGCTACCTGTTATTAATGGCTTCAATTGCTCCTCTATCCAAATAGAAGTGTCCCCAAATGAATGTGCTAAATCTAAATTATACTGCTGTAGGATTTTTTTTTTTTTACATAGTTATAACATAAATTTGGTGGCTGAACTTTCTTAATAGAGAAGATACAGGAAAACAAAATAAAGCAACCTCACATTTTCCTATCAAGTAGGTAGTTTTTTGGGGGTTTTTTAGTTCAGTTTTGGGGCTTTATTTAAGAGCTTTTTGGCTTTGATTGATTTTACATTACATGAATATGTCAATGAGCACTAGCAAAAAAATGCCTCAGTAGAATTGCTTTTCAGATCCAGATACATCTTTGAAAGATGTCTAAAATGACATGTTTGCAGTAAAATATACATGGCCGGGTGAACTTTTCTGGTCTTATCTTGCGCCTCAGTAATTTTAAAACAGAAACCAAAGCCTTTGTTCTGATAAACCAGACGTGTTTCTAAAATATATTTAATAAAATGAAATATTCAAAGATTCCAAAGAGCAAGTATACATACAGTAAATGTGTTCTTTTTTCTCCTGTGCATGGTTAACTTTCATTCATATTAATGGGGTTAGGAACATGCTTCAAGCAGAGAAGACTATAATTTTTAAAACCTGTCTGTTGAATATTTGGTTTAGTTAAATTTATGTTGTCTTTTTACTACAGGAGGGAAAACAATTTTTTGGAAGGTAATGTTTCTTTTGAGTTTAACTCTTTTATAAATATTCTTATCTCTGAATTCACTAGTAAATATTTTGAGAAGTACTGTAGAGCCTTGAGAATGTCTGAGAAAAGATAACTATATAGCATTTTCATAATTAAATTGTTTTTAGTGGTATTCTGAATATTGGATAGGAATCAAGGTAATTGTCACTGACAACCATTCTATCAGAAAGACAATTCTCACATGATTTGTGAGGCAGTCTCAGAAGCATGTGTTTGTAACAGCCAATGCATATGTGATACTGCTTTCAAATGCACTTAGATGTTTAGATGAGTTGAGGGATAAGAAAAGTATGACTCAAAGGACTTTGTTTTGTTGAAAATGTAATAGAATTGCAATATCCACAAACTTTCAATTCACAGTATCTTAATAGGATTCTATAATTACTCTAAATTCCTTATTTTCTGCAGTAAAGCTCTTTTGTACAAAGAAATGACTTCATAAAAACCTGGCACCATGCAGTGGCCTTTTTTTAGTTCAAGAATCCTAACTGATCTCAGATTGGTGATACTCCAGAGTAAGGAATTAATTAAAATAACTTAGAAGTGTATCTCATTTGTATTAATTCAGTGCTTTCATTCTTAAAGTGTTTATGAATAAGATAATCTCTGTACTGAATAAAATAAATAATCAAAATATATAGAATCACTGCAGTGTAAATTCTGAAATTTTCCAATTTTCATGCAATTTTCACACTCTGTGAATGTAGTACCTTTACAGAGTGGTTGATAGCAAACTGCTCTTACATTTTAATGGTTAAAAACATGCCCTTGAACTTTATAGTGCATGTCTGAAATTTACAGCATACATGCATTTCCTTTATGAATCTAGTTAGGGTTGCACATGTGTCGATCTCAAACATTTGTGTAAATGCATGTAGTTTTCACTGTTCAAATATGTTTTTGTATATTTAGTTTGCCTTTTCATTTCAGTGGAAAGAAGCATGATTTAAGTTTTTATTCTGGCTCTGGAGATTAACATGTATCAAAAAGATTTCATTGATTTCAGTTTGTTTTCAGTAATTTAAGATTGCTGTTACCTTTTTGAAAATCTGAGGTGGTTAAACATGCAGCATTGATGATGCATACCATGACCCTTTGGCACAGAATAACTGGTAGTGGCTGTTTATATGTGCAATAAAATTGTGATCAATCTCTGACACTTACTACAGACTTCCTGCTGCTTAGAAATGTGTACTGTAATAGCATTTGTATGTTTTCTGTTCCCTTAAGAGTTCAGTATGCTGCTTCACAGGAGCAAAGAAAATTAGAAATAACATCACAGACACTGTGATAGGAATAAATAAAATAGCAATTTGTAAACTCTTCCAGACAGATCTTTACAAATAAATGCAGGAGTCTCTGTGTATAGGTGTAATGTAAATATAACTTCAGTAAGGATTATGTTTATCTGTTGTGTGTATAAACACAGTTATTTCATTTTATACATTACTGTTTATATTGTAAGAACCTGACCTTTTTCTCTCTTACCAATAACTAGACCACAAGAGACACCACTTAGTACAGTAGTTGAAGTTGAAATTAATATCTTTAAATTTTAGGAAGCTGATTTGGGGTTGGGGAGTGCGGGGGTACTATTTTAAATGTTTGAGTTGGAAGACTAAAATTCATTAATCATTTTGTGAAAGATAAGTTTCTGAATTTAATAGGACAATAATGGGTAAAAATTACCAGATTGTCATTGATTTTACCTTTTCTCTGTGGCAGACATTTAATAGTTTTCTGGGCTATGTGAACATAAAGCAAACAAACAAACAAATAAAAAACCTCAGATGTAGAGATCATGCAACCATTTTATCAGTTTAGAGGAACAGAAAAAACCAAACCACCATATTCTAGTATCAGTACAAATTAAACTATGGGAACCATGTGTAAGGTTCTCATATTCCATCACCTACTTTTCCTGACATTTCATAGAGATACAAAGCTGATTATATGCACTGTAGAAAAGCATGTAATTCTTTACTTATGTCTTTTAAATAGAATTAATAATTTCTGTTCTTACTAATAGCTAATGTCTGAAATCCTGATAAAATTTGAGTTACTGAAAGCTTCAATTTATTTTTAATGGGTAGAGGATTTTAATGGGTGAGAGGATACTTACATGAAATATAACATGGGTGTCAGAGGAATATCTAATTATTACATCTAGTTTCATATCCAGTCTGAAATATGTGGATGTCTGTGGGGAAGAATTTTATTTGCATGGTGCAGGTGAAGGGTTGCTACAATGTTACACACACTATTTTTTCTTATCTTTTGGTCCCATAATTGCCTTTTTCTTTTTTTTTCTGTAGCTAACACAGTGTTTGAAAGTTGTATCTCTTTAAATCTGTAGAGTATGTGCATGAAATACCATTCCAAGGTATTATGCCAGTATTTTAGTGGTAAATAAGTCGTACTCAAAAAAGTCAACTGCTGTAATTATGATTAATAGGCATATAATTTGAAATTGAATGGTTTTTTTAAGTATAGACAATGTTACTGTAGTAATTCCTTCATGCAAATTATTTTAGTCAGTACGCACTGTGTTCCAGTGTGGTACACAAAATGAGCCATTTAGGGAAAATATTTGGTACTTTCTCCATCCTAATTGTGTGATTTCCATGGAATTGAAGTTCAAGAAAGGGCTTAGTATTGGGTTACATTGCTAAAAAGGGAAGTTTGTACAGGGGGTCTCTTTGGTCTCCTTTTTTTAATCTCCCTTTGAATGCTCATGCTTCATGAAAACTGTCATGTTCTCAAACCTAAAAATTAAAATTATCATAATAGGAAATATTAACTAACCTCTACTAACATAATTTAACTGCATGAATCCAGCACACATAAAATCATGGAACAGAATCATTAAGGTTGAAGAATACCTCCAAGATCACCATGCCAACCAAACCATATCATCAGGTACCACATCCAGTCTTTTTTGACCACTTCCAGGCATGGTGACTTTGCCACTTCCCTAGGGAGTGCATTCCCAATGCTTGAACACTCTTTCAGTGAAGGATTTGTTTCTTAGATCCAACCTGAACCTTGCCTGGTATCACTAGAGGCCATTTCCCCTTGTCCTGTCACTGGTTGCCACTGGAAGAGACTGATCCCCAATTCACTATAACCTTTTTTCAGACCAATAAGATCTCCCCTGAGCTACCTTTTCTCCAGGCTAAATAACCAGCATTCCTTACGTTTCAGACCCTAATACTTCCTTTACTAAAAAGTAAAGTTGTGCTCCTTCCCTATTCAATGTATATAGCCCATGGGCACTCATTTAATTATTCATATCAAGGCCATATTCATTCCTTGTTTCTATACATTTGGAGTACTTCCTAAATCTTACTGTTTTCTGTTCATGCTTTATGAGGAAGAGGAAGTTGCCTTTTTCTGATACAAGCCTAATTATTGTCATCCCTGATTGATCATGTCCTACTCTTACTGAAGCACAATGCATTCTGGAGAGGTTCCTATAATGAAACAGCCATACATTCCCATGTTGCTTTTGTTTTATTTATTAAGTAACAAAGTGCCTCCTACCATTGCACATTAGCACTGGCATCCAGGCTTTTAGAGTGTTGCTCATGGCAAATATTTCTTGGTTTAAAATTAATATAAAGTGACTATGAGTGGAGACAGAACATGAAGTTTGCACCTGCTAATATAAGGTTATCAAATTAAAATATGCAAGTCCCATAATATCTTTTACGTCCAATTGTTTCCAGAAACTCAGTGAAATTCTTCCAAACTGTATTGTTTGCATTTGCAGCAGTGTGTCAACTTGAATACATAAACTATAAATATGTGACTACAGTTAATTTAAAAGCAGCAAAGTTAGATGAAATTTAAAAAACGGATAAATCCAGAATTAATTTATGAACTGAATTAAAGAAGTGAATCAGGCCCATTTCATTCAATGAAAAAGCTTTAAAAAAATTACCAGTTCAAATGTTGAAGGAGAAGGCAAATCTCAGTTGGATCTGCATCTTCTTTCCTGCAAGTGCCTTAATTGTAATACTTTCAGACATTGCCTTTGTTGGTGTATTTCCACTTTCTATGCAATATATGTATATTCATTAGCATAGTAATTAGAACTTGGGTTTCCCATGTAAATTGCTTCAACAAACAGGGAATAGAATAATTTTTACTGTCTCTGTCTCATTGAGTATATGAATATTTATTAAAAGTAGTAAGTTTCATCAGGAGAGACAAAAACATACTTATCAACAGACTGCTTATAGTAATGAAGATAAGAGAGTTCCTGGAAAGTAGGGGTTAAATAGCCCTCAGGTAAAGCTGGAATGCAAAGGTAACATTTCCATAGAATAGCTGATTGTTCAAAGAACTCTGTTACTTAGCAAAAAGTGAGGAACATATTACTGGAATATTTATTTCTCCTTGTTTTCTGTTTGGTACCAGTGTTACAGTGTACCATATCAACAAAAGAAATGAGAAAAAAAATGTTCATTTGATTTTCTTTCAAATGTCACTCACAGAATTTGGAAAATCATTTGCTCAGTTCCCTAGTCTCAATAGATATTGGCTCTCCTAGCTCTTTGTAAGGAATATTCCTCTACCGAGTGAAAAACACAGCATATATTAAGTGGAAAATTTAAGCTAACAGGTAACAGACAGTATCTTTAATACTGCCATAGCATCAGAAATTAGTATCACAAAGCTTTTAAACAAAATTGATCTTAACATTATGGATAGGTTTTCAAAAGTAGAGACTGTTGTCAGATCATTTTTATAGTACAGTATTCTTATCCCGTGTTATTTAACATAGTTTAGAACAGTTGTATTGGCAGCAAACTGCATAATGCATTTTCTTTTTTTCTATAGCTTTTTAGACCAAGGTAAGGTCAGGTGTATGGTAGTGGTTTAGTTTATTCTCAACCCTTATAATTTTGGTACTGAGTTATTAATGGAACTTGGTGTAGGCCTTTGAAGATATAAAAAACCCCACATGGTTTTGTTCATGATCAACAAATAGAGAAAACTCGAAGAATGAAATAGACAAGAGGGCAAAGAGGACTTTTTGTTTGTTTGTTTTTTAAGGTATGTATTGTACATTTTTTCTTTTACACATGTACAGCAACTGGAAGGGTGACTTCTGATAGCTCATGGGTCATATACCTGAAAGCAATGGCTGCAACTAAGTCAAAAATCTGGCAAGGTCTTTCCTTTGACAGGAAGAGACATTTTTCCCTAAAAAATAAAATAAAACAAAAGTAGAAGTTTGAGTACTTACAGAGGAATATTCAAAAGCACTTCTAAAGTCCTAGGGGAGAAAAAGATCTGTAAAAATGATTAATGATTATCAGGCATAAAATAAGTGTTTTTAAGCTCTGTCAACTTTGCTTTTCTAATGAGGACTTAACTGCTCCCCAACTAAAGCCTTTATCCAAGCTGTGTTTTGTATTTCATTTAATCAATGCTTTGTATAGAGACAGTTACCATCATCACAACCTTTCAGTTCTTGTGTTTTGGCATCTTGCAGATTTTGTATGCAAGTTGGGGGCTCAGGGGAAGCACATTTAACTGAAATGTCCAAGTACATTTTAATGTCTGATGTAAGGTTATAGAACTCCTCTCAGACTTGCTTATTGTTGCAAAGAGCCTTTGTAATTACTAGGGGATTATGGCAGAATATGAAAGACCTTGAAAGCAGCTTTCGTGAAGATCAGGAATGTATTCTGCACAACCTCTGAAACAATCAGCTAGAGTAGTGAAGCAGAAGTGTATTAAAATGTGAAGAGTTCACGGAAAAGGTCCTGATAGAAACACCCAATTAAAGAAATAAAAACTGATATTTAAGATTGTGAAAGGTTCTCATTTTGGTAAGAAAAAGGAGCCTTAGGAGGACTGGAAATGAGTTGACAATACAAATACAGTGGCTTCTTCCTCTTTTTTCTCAGCAACAAAAGTAATAAAATTTGAGTTTCATGTTACATAATTAAGAAGAATGGAAGTTAAGTTAGTTGTGCTATTACACTGCCTGAATTATTATGCGAGATTGAGACCAATAACTCAAGAATAATTGAGTTTCTTTTTTTTAGATGGATAAATTAGTAAAAAATTCTGGATAAGAGTATGATGCAGTGTACCACCAAACGGTTTTAATATATTAGCTTTCATTTCTTAATTAGGTTTTTTATCTAATTATTTGTTTAGTCACAGAGGATAACTGTATGGTTTTAAAACTAATGTCTCACCAAAAAAGTCTGCATATTTTTATACTGATCTGTGCATTTCTACCTTATCATTCTCTATTTCAGAGTTAAAAAACAAAAGCAATACAATGCTAAAAATAGTCTACCTAAGTGTTGTTGGTGTGATTTTTGTTGATGTATGGGTTTTTTATTTCTGATAAAATCTTGTGCTCAATCCTTATCCTGGAGGATTCAGCCATAAACTTTCTTTTCTGTGATGGAAGCTGCCTTGCCTGGCACGGACTTTTCCATTAATGCTTTTTTTTTCTCAGTGATGCTAGATTTGAAGCGAGTATCGGTGAATTATCATTCAGGAGTAAGCAGGTAGAAAAAGCATACTGTGCTTTTGGAAAATTACATCTGTGAAATTAACTAATACAGGTGTGAACTGAGTTCTTTTATAGAAGAAATTAGCAAGACCTGAATCTTTTCCAGTTTGCTTACATATCGAATGCATTAAGATATTTTCACTTTATGAGTATTTCTGAATAACATGATGAGAAACATTTTTTGTTATGTTTTCTGTGGTGTTTTTTCTACAGTTCAATCCATAATATATTAAAATAAATTTGAAGCCCACTTAGCAATAGTTTTCTTTTTAAAAGACTTATTATGTAGTTAAAACAAAATTCTACAAGCATGTCAGGTTATCATTTATGTGAAAGTACCTTTAGACCACTGTATATTTATAACCAGCCTGGTATGATAGCCAATAAAATGAAAATAACAATTCCCACTATTACCAACACTGACATCTGCTCCAAATGTCAGTCATAAGAGGAAGATCTTCCCCATAATACCTACTATTTATATATCTGAGATAAAACCAACATGAATGTTATTACCGTCAGCACTTTTCAATAAGTCTTCATTTTACATTACAGGTCTAAAATACACTCATAAAGCAGATTTATACTAAAATTATTTTATTTTTTGAGTCAGTTGAAAATTAGGAATTTCCAACATTAAAACTTTATTTCCCCAAGATTTTTAATTTTAAAAAATGTATGAACTTCTTACCTGGAAAAGATGTTTCACTTTTTTGGAAGTGCTTGGGGAGAATGTAACAAATGTAAGGAAAATTTAAGCAAGTGAACATGTTGACTGGCAAAAAGCTACATTAAATATATAAATACATATTTTAAAAATTTGCTCTTGTTAGGTGGTAAATTTGAAAGTATTTTTTTATTTTTGCTTCCACTCATATTGTGAAAAAGAGTGCTGTGTGAAAGCAGCAGCATATTCTTACATTCTTGTTAATAATTAGTGACTATGTGTGCTTTTAAAGGCCAGCAGGCAATAATGCTGTGTAGGAGCAGCCTAAGAATGAATATTTCTGAATGTGTAACATATATATATTGGACAAATTAAATTACTGGAGCAACTGTATTAATCTATTTCTAGTTTAACTTTTCAACTTCACCAACCTTTTCCTGTTGAAACCCACTTTGCGTTTGAAAGATTTACATTCAGATAACTTGTCACTGATATCCCTGAAACTTCTGAATGCTGTCAGAAAAACATGAAGGTTTTAGGAGAGAAATATTGACATTGAAAGAAAAATAAGATTTAAATACTGTAAGTGAATAATGTTTTGTTCAAATATAAACAGCAACAAAAGTCTTTATCTAATGTTCAGGTAACTAAATTAATTCTCAGATCAGTGTCGATAGCAAGTACTCAGGAATTAAGGTTTACTTTTCTGTTATTCAATAAAATGAGTAAGTTTCTCATAGAACAGACTCAAATATGTGTTTGGAGGCCCCATATAATAAATGAAATGCAAAATACTGCATTAAAATAGGAGGCTGACAACAATAATATAAGAAATAGGAAGATACTAGTTCCAGATGAACTGTACCAAATTCTTTTGTGTCCAGATATGATCTCAAAAGAAAAAGGAAAAGGGGTGAATATTCCTTGGTCATAAAAAGTCTGATGAATATACCCTGCATAATTTGAAATGTTAACTGAGCTTCTACTGCAATATTTCTGTCTCATCTCACAGAATTTTAGAATGTAATTCATAGAATAAATTCTATGAATTAAAAACTTATTCTATTAAAACTTTTTCTATTCTAGTAAGTTCTTAAATAGCAATTAATCCTAAATCCACAAGGATTACTCTGTATATGTACAGAGTATCTTCATACATGCAAAAAAAATTAATCTAGTCTTTACTTGGGAGTCTAATCTGAGCCTGCAAGGAAGACAATGTGTTTTTGCATTAGCTATTTGAATATAACTGTAGTGAATACATCGATTGCTAACTATTTTAAAAGCTGTCAAAATTGAGACTGAATTTATGACGGCTTTATCTTTTGTTTTTGGAACAGGAATAGAGCCACAAATCTAGTAGTGAAGAGATAACAACTGTTTCTCTTCTTCGTCTTCCCGTCTCCACCCACTCACCTCTACCCCCACAAAGTTGAAGATCTCACCATATGTTTTTTAATGCAATAGCTCCTATATATAGACTAGGTTTCAACCCCTTCCCCTGACTGAGATTTAAACCTTTATTTTCTACCTTCCAGGGGAGTCACCTAACCACTGGATATTCTGCAGGGGTATGCTCTCACCTGAACTATCTTGCTACTTTGACCGAGCTGCGTGCCTCCCAAGTGAATTCTTTAACCACCAGACCAAAGAGTCATTCTCTCGCTTTGACTCAGTATTTAAATAATCCATGCAGAACAGCTTTTTCCATGGGGATCGAGAGAAGCCAATTATAGATATCTCACTGGTTTAAGAACTCTTTTGGGAAGGTGAAAATGTGGGTTCAAGAATGTACAGACGAGGTCTTGAACCTGATTGTCCCACATTGTATATCAGATGAGGCCCTAACCACAGAGCTATTGAATAAGTGAAGAGAGGGGGGATTCTCTTTACTTCCATGAATGATTTACAAAGAGTGTGTAAGCCTAATCTTTCATTTCCAGTTCCTTAGTTTTGTGTTTAAATAGCTTCTGCAGAGTTGCCTGTGTCTCTGGCAAGTATACAAATTAATGATTGAAGAAAAATGCTACTTTTGGGAACGTAGAAGGATAATTCTTCCTCACCTTTTTGGTTCCTAAATATTTCCTGAATATTTCTGTCAGTTCCAAATGAAATCAAAGTACGGTTTTCTTTGTCCCTAAATGCAGAATTTTTGTTAAATTGCAGGGGTGTTGTAGAGGAGGGAAAAGATGACTGCTTTTTTTTTCAATACCCTTTTTGTTAAAACATCTAACTGAAAATTATTTGCATAATACTTAAAGCCCTCTTGCATATACTTCTATGTTTCCTAATATTCCTAATTCAAGAAACTGTACTGAGCTGAGCAAACATGCCTCTATTAAGAAGGAGTAGTAGAACTTGCTGGCCATGAGTGCTTATTTCAATTCAGGCAGGAGAATCAATACAAAAGGAACCCTGACCATTTATGAAATCTGAGTCATTTTTCTTACCTTTTACATTGGCAATGCATGTGAGGAAAAGCCAATACAAGTATGGGTAATTTTTTTTATGGGGAAAAATCAAGCTAGATAAATCTTATCTGCAAGGGTCAGCTGTTGCAGGAAAATATCTCAGTAGTGTACAGATACAGAACAAGTTATCAAATATTGCAAATCTGTACAAAGTCACACAGGTTTGCTGGTAGCAGCTGTGAAACCCAGAGTTCCCAAGTCTTAATTTAGTAAATGATTTTCCCTTCTTTTAGAGCTGTACCAAAGGACAAGAATGGTACCTAGAAAGAGCGCTTGTGTTCACCTTGATTTCCCAAGCTTTACGTTCTATCAGTGGAGTAATGGTCAAGAACACAGTGTCCTTCCTTCTCTAAGAAATACGCACTAGAATGATCAAGAGACAAACCGAATAACCAAGTCTAGTTTCCTAAACCTTCGTGATTAGTTTTCTTCAGCTCTCCTTTTCAGAAGTTTACCCAGGAAATCAAACAAATCCATTCATTTTTTGATTACACATATTCACAGAGATCCAATGTGCATTTCATGGGGAAAGGGAATATTCCCTGTACATTAATTGTCCTAAAAGATCGTTATACCATAGCAGGTGTTTAGGCCACCCTGATGCCCTTTCTAATCAGAAAACTTTTGAAATATCTAATAGATTTGTGTTGCTTGTACTTTTTTATTAAATGCTGATAGAAAATGTACTTCAGCTCCGAGTTGTTCATATGTGTCAGTTCTCACAAAATAATGCATTTTTCTGGAAGACTTCTAATCTGAACACCCAAAGATACCAACATTCTTTCTGGAAGAGTCAGGTGTATTTGCTAACTCCTACTTTGTTGCTTGTGGACCTTTTTGCAAGAAGATACAGTGCATTGTTCAAGCAAAAGCTATTGCTAATAGAACATCCTGAATTCTATTTTTAACTAATCATCTGTCTTTCTTGACCTTCTTAGTCCATAAAACTAAATCTAGTTTCCATTATGGAGAAATTAAGATATTTCAGCCAATATTCTATTTCTAAGACTGAAAATGATTTCTGAACTACAGAAGTGAAAACAATAATTAAATATAAATAATCAGTCGTGCATATTAAAAATGGTAATAAAAGAATTTAATAATAATTCTTATATTCCATTTTATGTATAAGAATCTGCTCTTACTTTACAGATTTCGCAAAATAAGAAAAAATGGATTTAGCAATATTCAAATCAACCATCCAAGATACAAATCTTTAAAGTGATTCTCCATTCATATAAAGCAGATACAAGTGTGAAGATTTAGTACATGAGCAACTTCTACACTGCATGCGGGGTTTGATGAAACCTGTAATCTGACTGTGAAATGAGCAGGGCAGGCAAACTCAGGTGTTTTTCTTCTGTCCTGCCCACTCAGCACAGTAGGTGAGCTAACTGGCAGCAGCAACCAGATGAAAAGTTAACAGAAACAAAGGAGGAGAAGGTGCTGGAGGGATCATACAGTGAATTTTTGCAGTGATTTTTATCTTTTTTTCATCTACCCCTAGAAAATTTCTTTCAGGGCATTCCTCAGTCTTAGCTTGTGTCTCTCAAGATTTCCCACAGTTAACTCCCACCTGGTGCACAGTTTGTATTCTGCATCAGGTCTGTGTCTTCCAACCTAAATCATGCACTGTCATTGATCAGGTAAAACTTTCTGCAATGACACTTGCCACCAGAAATTGTTTTGTTATTTCATCTCTTATCAGAAGACTAAAATTGGTACACAGGAACTTAAAAAAACCCAAAACCGAAACAAATATAAAACACGAAACAAACCCCAAAATGAAACTCTTGCAAACATGGGAACATTTCCTGGCTTATTTTCCTCAAAACCAACAAAAATCTCAGGAATGAAAAATTAAAATATGAAATAATAAATAAAATAGCTTAAATTATGCCTTTTTCATAAACAAGTGAAGCACATACAGAATTATAATCATTTGTTTTTCATAAGTAAGAAATTTTTTTAAAAATATTACTTCTCTTAGCATTAGATGATCAGGTGCCTCTACTTTTTGCTTCAGGGCCTGTGTTGTGGATGTGATGGAGGCTTATATATTTCTCTTGTTTTATGGCATTTAATAGATGAAGTTATTCTCTAATTCAATGAATGATATTTTCCAAAATTAATTTCCAATGCCATAAATATTTAACAGTTGGAATAATAACAGTGATTGAGTTAGATAACTTTTCATTTATGGACTACTGAAGTACGTTGAAATATATAGATCTTTATTTTCTGTGAAATTAAAATTTCTGCTTAGATTCTACAGGAATGCACATTCACTTAAAGTCTTGCTCAAACAGTAAATTACTTTGGTCTTTAATAAGAAAATGGGAATATATGACAAATGCCATTTTAATAAAATGTTTCTAACTAGGCATTTTAAAGAGATTTATATAAAGCAGACAAATATTCACCCTTTCTAGAACTGACATGCTGCAGTTAAAATCATGAATATTTTTCTTTTGTACTTGCACTTTTTTATTTTCCCATCAAAAGTGGGGCAATATCCACATTCACCTTGAATGTAGAACTGAATCTTTCCATTACATATTCCCTGCCTGGATGTCACACTAAGGCCACTTAAGTCACTTCAGCACCAGTCAGAGCTGTTCAGAAACACTTCCTCTGAGTGCTTTAATTGTTCATCAAGACCTAACCCTTTGAACATTGCTTTAAGGCATATTGGCTCTGCTCTTGAGTCACTGAAGCAAAATTGGAGCATCTGGATGCAGTGTCAAAATAGCCGAGGGAGCTGCAGTGCAGCACCCAAGTGGATAATCTTAACACAGAATACAAACACTGCATTAGCGATTGCCGGAAGGCTACAGTTCATCTTCCTCTGAAATACAATACAAGAAAAGTTAAAGGATGATACTTTTTTTATTTGTATCTTCTGTTGTGTGAACAAAGAATCAAGCTGTGTTTTGATGTTTTGTCAAGTGTTTGGCAGCATTTTCAATCCTTGTTTGCCCTACTAATCCACTGATTTTTCTTTTCTTTGGATGAAGCAATGAATTTTTTTTAGAGTTTATGCTGTATTGGATATGTTAGTGTAAAAGAAGGAATCCAGTCAATGAAGTTGCCTTTGAACCGAAGTATTGAATCAAAGTAGAGTAAGAATAAGTATGATAATATTTTAGTTGCCTATTAGTACTATAACATCTAATTATACTCTCTTTGCTTGTATGCAATTTTTTATAATTCTGTGACCTATGCAAAATAATATTTATTTTGCTTCGTTTGCTTTCACAGATGGCAGCAAAATTGCATTCCATTGATTGAAAAGAGCATTGTAAGTAACTCTTTTTGTTTCCCCTATGGAAGTAAGCATCACATTTTATTTTTCTAAATACACTAAAATTTTATCTTATGGATAAAACTGTGTTCTTCCTTGAAAACTGGTGGACAATTAGTACTCTGTGAGAGCCTGTGAGACATCTGGCATGTGTCTACAGATACAATTCCCAAGCCAGATTTCTTTTGCCACCGGCAAGAATAGTTTATGTAAGGCTTAGGCCAACAGGTCAAGAAATATAAATGCAGAAGCATGCTAAACATACCACCTGACATCAGGCTTTGCCTGGAACATGGTTGATCTGTAGAGTGCACAGCAGAAGGAATACTGGAGTGCAAAACTGGGGCACAACAGCATATACAGTCTGTTTCCTGACTTTCTGTTTTTCTGACCATGCATCTAAAATTTTATTCATATGTGTGTACAAATGAAACTAAATTCAAACAGAAGCATAAGACTGATTGAAGATTTACTAGTTTTATTTGATTCAGATAATGCATTCAGATTGCATTATTGATATATATGTGCACAGGAGTTGAATATACTGTAAAATAATTTGTTCAATGATACTAAAAAAAAAAAAGCCCTCTGCTAAACACTCTGCTTCACACTATTATTTGAACTATTCACACTACTCTTCCAAAAACATTAACAAAATACATTCCATTTGGAATATGTCAAGTAAATGGGTAACACTTTTTCTAGCATGTCTAGCTATCATTAATTTAGTTAGTATTCATTGTAATTACACTCACCGTAATGAATTCGTTTAGTATTAATGTGAATATTATACAACTTTTTAGACAATCCATTATAATTCAGCAATAATTAATGTACATATTAAATGAAGTGTTACTACTTATTGTTATGATAAAGCCATGTTGTTTCATTTGAAAAGCTTTAGAGGAAGTTATATTTCATCTCATTGGTATTCCAATTGTTGCCAGGAGATATTCTGCAATGGCAAAGGGCAATTCTTCTTTGGAGACTTGTTAACTTTTCAGAGAGATTCCATGTTTGCACTTGTCTACTGATTGACTTATAAGATACTAGCATATGAAGCACGATACTTCATGGACATGATAATGCAAAAAACTCATTGAACTAAATGAGTGAAAAAACATGAAAAATGTTTGACATTTCAGAAATCCATTTCAGTATCCAATTAAAGATGCCTGAGTTTATAAGTGAAGTCCCGTTGCACCTACATTTTATGATTCTTCTTCCCTTCTACCCTCCAAGAGTAATCTAAAACTGGGAAACAAGTATTTTAAATGTATCACACGTCAATAGGATTAGATGCCTCAAAGGCATCCATGACCACTTCAGGAAGCTGCCTAAAAGTAATGACTGGGGGAAACACAGCAAAAGAAGAATGCCCATACTGTTTTAGGGTTAGAATTGGGCAGCATCCTGTCTCTGGGCAGTGATTATAAATATATGCCCAGGGAAGGATAAGAACTAGAACTAGGTTCCCCAGCCTCCAGCAGTTTTAACTGAGGAAATTTCATCAGATGTATGTGGTTTCTAAAGATTAAGATTTTATTGTATTTTGGTTCCCTGAATCAATTTCTACAAACCTATTTAAGTCTTAGAACAGATATGAGTTGCATGGGTCTACTACCCTGCTCATTTAGTGCATAAAGAACTTTTTTGCTTTTTTGAATGTGATTTTGTCTATCCTAATTTGAATCCACATTTTATTAGATTTGATCGAGCTGTAAACAATCCATTCCCTTTATGTCACCAATGATTTGTGTACCTCATCTGTATCCTTCTTTGGAGATTGCCCTTTCAAGAAAAGTATCCTACTCTGTATATAGGCTGTTCATCTTTCTTTCCCTGTTTTGGATTTTGCATTCTACTTGTGACTTTCAAAGTGCGATAACTTTATACAATTTCAAAATCATTCCTTCAGCTTTTCCTTCTTAGTTTCTTACTGAATACCAATATTGAATGATTACGCAACTATGGGCCCATTTCTCCATGGTGACTGTGAACTCCAGGCCCACTATGTTAAATTTCTCACCTTTCCTCAGCCTCTCTTGTGTATCACATTACATTTATTTACCGGGCATTTATTCTGCCATTGTTTTGCCTTGTCACTCAGGCTTGTGAGTACAGAATTTGTGGAATTCTATGCTGTCTGTCCTTGTCCTGGCTAACTCAACTCTAATCAGGAACATTTCTCAACAACCCACATCCCTCTTCCCATATTATTTATGAAAGTTGAACAGCACAGGCCCTAGAAAAACTCTTTGAAAAAGTCTAGCAGCAGTGTCTCTCAATTTCAGGAACTGGATCTTTACTTCTAATTCTCTATACTTTGCTTTTAAAGTCTCAGTTATATGTGCCTGCCTTCTTACCTGCTTACTTTTTATAACAGCAATTGCTGAGAAACTCTAGGAAAAACCTTCTGCAAATGCAAGGTAGACTCCTACCGAGCAACTCCAGGCAACCAAATCACTCATATCCACGTCTCTCTTGAATGATAAAAAGTGCTTCTGTAGGTCTACAAAGTAATCATTTCCTTTACAAAAGCCATCTTCACTTGTCCAAAATATAGCAAAATTATCAAATGCCCAACTTGAGTTTTGTATTATAGTTTATGCTAACTTGATAAATACGGACTTCAGTATATTTAAGTCTGACAAAAGACACTTTCCTTATATCTGGTTTTTAACTTTCCATTAAAATTTATTTTCACTGCACTGTGCATCTTCTAGTTCTCAGTAAGTTTGCAGTCTTAGGTGAGAGATAAATGCAGCCCCACTAGTCAATAAAATGTATCATTTGTGAATTTTTTATAACTGTTTAGTGAATACTGTCTTTACAATAATTTGTTACTATTCACTTTCTCATCACTTCCTTTCTCCTTCAAATGGATGTTCCCACTGGGAGTTACTAGGATACATTATTACACAGCAAGCAATCTTCACCTGTAGTTTTACAAAGTATGTCAAAGCCATGCTAATTAATAAGAATTCAGCTAACTATGAACTTTTGACTTTGTTTCTGCTGATATGTTTGTCCTTGGGATTAACCTATGCATGTCTTTATGGTTCCCCTTCCTGTTGAATTTTTCAGATCACGTGTAGGCTGGGTTTTCTTATTTGTTATTCTAAAATGAATTAATTTTTGCAATAGAGTAGTGCATCAATAAAACAAATGTTAATAGTTACAAAATAGTTGCCCCTATGGGAGAATTAGAAACTATTTGGAACCACCCTAGATTTTTTTAAAAGTTCTTTTATTACTTTAGAAAAATAAAAATATTAAAACACATGGTTTTGTAAATTACCTTTATTTCAATTGATGTGTTAATAAGGAATTCAATCTCTTTAGTTAAAGTAGACCAACACAGTCACTGCAAGCACTGCTGCTTGTTGAACTCAGCAGTTGCCACTTGTGAAATGTTAATGAAATTTTTGTCCTCTTTTTGTATGGTAGTCTTTTCTGTCTTTCCAGTGTTGAAGTATCCTTCTCCCTTTCTCAGGCAAAGTCCATTCATCCAGTAGCTAGCCTCCTGCTTCTGTATAAGAGAGACTGCAGCATTAAACTTTAAATAGTTCAAATCAGGTCTAATTATGCTCAGATACATAATGTTTAAGTTAACATGCTGAAGGCTTGGTTTACTCAAGTGCACCAGATAAGCCTGTTCTCAGTACTACTTTTGCTATTGTTGTATACCTTCCAGGTTTCGGTGTCATCGAGCTCTTTTCTGTTTATATATGACCTCAGGCTCTATGGAGGTCTACTAATTCTTTCTTACAGGCTAATGATACTTAGCTAAAAGTAGTCTTGTCTACCTTATCGTTATTCCATAACATGCCATTAATTTTTTTTTCCATTAAGTAATGATCAAAGTATTTAGCTCCAGTCACTGCTAGGGATTTATGACGCTGTTTGCAGACATACTGAACTCCAGTGGTTGAAATGAAAGGGAAGTGTTGACTCAAAATTGTAGTATATATACCATTACTAACACATAGAGCTGGTCAATGTTTTCTAAAATGTTTAAACCTTTCATGCTGATTTTGCTAAGTAGATGGTACACTATTTAAAAACATTATTTTGTCTTTTCTTGTAGGGATGAATTCTGTTTCTGACTATCTTGAGAGGTGGCAAAAAAATTTAAAAGTTTCAATGACAAAATTAACAGCATTTGAAATTTTTGTTGAAAAAATGCCAATCTTTAGGAACAATTCAATGTATTGCATTTCACACATACTTTGGGAGCATTCTCTATGTGGTTTGTGCTAATGTTTATTTGGTGGCACAAATAAAAGTGCATCTAGGCTCACTCCTACATTTCTGGTATGGACTAGCTGAGACATATAATGAGAGGGCTTTTCTTTTTAAGCTGATGTGTTAATCTGTCTTTTTTCAGGCAATAATGCTGTCTCTTTTTTTTAAAAAAGGTACATGGTATTTGCTCATCATGTTTCTGTACATTTGCAGATTGGATGCCACTCTAGCATTTGTTCAATTGGTGCATTATTCTTCCAACTTTTGTGACCTTTTAAGGCCTTGGTTCATATTCACAGTTTTTCTTTCCATGACTGATACTGACATTTCCCTTTTTAAGTACCTTCATGGCGGCTGTTCTGAAGCTGTCCTTGGGGGAAACAGGATTAATTCAGTGGAGATTGGTCTCTCAGTGGTACATCTGGTTCTTTTGCAATAGAAAGGTGGAGAAATGCCTGTGCATGAATACTCATGAAAACTTTTCTCATGAAAATATATGAATTCAGCTCTTAAATCAAATAAAATATCTTTAAACTGTGGTAGTCTTCAATCAATTTAATTTAAACAAATTCTAAGGAACCAAGTTCTGACTGGGATCCCAGCAAGGAGGTTCAGATTGCAAGTTGCATGTTGTGTTCCCAGTGCTTGAGCATTCTTAGGAATTGTGTCCTATTGCTTTCACTTAAGCTTTGCTTTTCAAGATTAGGACCTATCTCAGTAAAGGAATTAAGAAATAAATGCCTAAAGACACACTTTCTAAGAGATATGCAATATCCCACACTTCAGCCCAGAGCTCTTTTCTGTAGTATTGTTTAAGCGCTCAGAAAAACAGTATTTACAATGAGAACCTTTAACAACCTTTTACCATGTTTGCTGGCAGGCACTGATTTAATGCTAATGTGACAGCTAAGATTTTAGTGAGAGACCCTTTTATTTCTCTAAGAGAAGTGTTACACATTCTGAAAACCAGACAGATTTTCCTGGCCGCTGTATCCTCACATTTGTGCCAGTAGGGATTTGCTGACTACCCAAATTATCTTTCACAGGATAGCACATGTCTATCTTATATAGAAATGTTTATCATCCATTTTGGCATTTGTCTAAGTAGCCATACTTTTTTAAAGAAATAAGACAGACTTCGTTGTTGTTAATAAATAGCTATGTAATGTTCCCTCCAAAACTGCCAGACATATTATGCAAGACATCAATTTAGGATGAGCTTGCATTCTAGTAAGTCTCATTGTATTTCTTACAAAAATACGTTCACAATTGGTAGTAGACACTTCTCTGGGGAAAAAAAAAAGTGAAAGTGTAATATTATAATCTCAATAACATTTAGAATGTTAGAAGTGCTGATACATTAAAGTAAGCTCCATTGTATTTCAACAACTGTATGAAAAGTGTTTGTTTTTTCTATATATGTTATTTTTCTATATATGTTGTTTGTATCTATACATATAAACTATATTATTTAGCCATATCTGTGGTCAGACAGTAACTGTTATCTTTCACACCAGATCTCTACTTTTCATATAGTTCATACTAATAGACATTTTCGGATCTAAAACTTTTATCCTTTTAATTTATATGTAACTTTGTATTTTTGAAATGCATAATTGCACTTTTTTATGTCTTTGCCATTTCTTTAACCTGTGTTTTGTAGTTTCATATGATGAGAAATGTATTAAAGGAAATCTTGATGTAGAATCTGAATGGAAGAAAGAGGAAAAAGTAGAAATATGCAACTATACAACTATATTTCTGACTTTAATGAACAAGAAATGTAGCTTTGCTTCTTGGTTTGTGTGTTCCAAAGGTCATGTATTTGGTTCAAAGCAGAATTTACTGGCAGTAATTTCTGGAGTTTGGGGGCAAAATTTTAAAATCTTCTGTTTTCCACACTAGCCTTTAAATGTCTTAATTGAGTAAAGTGAACTTCTGGACTTCTTTTATTATACATCCACCAATTCTATTAATGTGTTTCTATTAAAAGTGATCAGTTCATTCTCATATTGAGATTCAGACAGAAGTCAGTTATAGGGCTGCAGAAATATATGGAGCATTATAGTTAAATATCCTTGTATGTTTACAAGTAATTTGTTATTATGAATTAGAATCCATTTATATTTCCAAAGTTCTTGCACCTATAAGAGATGAAGATTAAATTTTCTGTTTGAATGAAAACTGAGATTTTGAAGTACTGTTTTATTTCACCTTAAAATGATGTTTCAATTAGGTGCTGATTTGTGCATGACTATTGGATAATTTTGCAGTGTAAAGTTTTTCAGAAAAAGTTAATAATTTTCTGGTTTACTATTTGAGTCAGAGTAGACAGATTATTCCTACTATTTTCACCAATATCATCTATATGATATCTTTTAATTACTCAATGCAGTGTCTGAAGTCAATACTTTGTGATAATTGTGAATCAAAACCACCAAGTTTCCTGTGTTTAACAAATCTGCCAATTTTTCTATTTTGAAATTTTAAGAATTGTTCATTGAGCTAAACATTTCTGATAGAGGTGATGGTGGAATTAATCGACTGATCTGGGAATGGCTATGGTTCTTCTCTGTTTTTTCAGTTACGTTTCTCACCAGGAGAGACTGTGACAACAAATGTTTCATTTGGTATCAAATTCCCCCATTATTAAACTCTTACAACAGTACTCACCAAATTCCCCCAAACTACCACACTAAGTTTTGCAACACTACTAATTCAAACCCCAGGTCATTATCAAACTGTTACTTTTATCTTGATGAGATAAGGTATTCTGAGCTACGGATACAGTAAAATTCCTATTGGTATTACAGCTTGCTTCTATTATCTGAAAGGCATTTTTTTACACTTAGGTTTAGCTTATCTAGTATTGTGATTTGGAAATTAAAAGATCTACCAGAATTTTTAATCTATGAAACAAATTCAGTGACTACAAATATAACCTAGAAAATAACACCTGCTTCCTCAGGTTAGCAGTATTCATACTTGCTTACTGGTTTTTGTTTCAAATTATGCATTTGCATCTGAAACTGTTAGGATTCAGCTAAGACAAATACTTCAGAGGTGTCCAATGCATGAGATGTTGCTCTGCCACTCCTTGCTTAATGCACAGTTGTGTGTTCAAGCAAAACCCTCATTTAGAAGTACTGTGGAGTGGAGCCTGCCCTGTGGAAACTCTTGAAAATGTATAACTACCCAAAGGTTTCAAGCTTGCAGCAGTTAAGTCTTCAAGCAGCCTCTGCCTCAGACTAGGATACCAAACAAGTGGCTGGCAGTACAGTATTGTTTTACTCTGAATCCTCCAGCTTTAGTTCATATTTTTTTCATCTTTCTTATGTTAAGTAGAGGCATGTATGACGTTTTTGCAGTAGAAAGAAAATGGTACTGGAAAACCTTCTTACAGGCAGCTTTGCAAACCCCTCAGAAAACTCATTTCTGATGGACATCATCTTTTTAGGCTTCCCTTGTTGAGACTGCTTTAAACAACAGTTTAATTTATATCCTAGCAAACTTTCACACCAATTCACAACATAATTGTATTAGACCCAGTTCACTAGCCAAGCTAGGTCTGTTTTCAGAACTGTCAAAGGAAAACATTTCAAAGAAAGATTACTGGCTTTATGACAATTTTTTTCTAGAGACAAAAGCCCACAAACCTCTTTCCAGTTAGCTTTGTATTTATAAGAGTTCAAATAGTTTTCTTACCGAAATATATATGCTGAGGACAAACTGAAAATTTCTTTAGAAACATACACATATATATGCAGTTAACAAATTGAAATAACATCCCATTTCCCGTATTGCCCTCTAAGCCAGATTTAAGATAAAAAGAAAATGGATGAGATTTCATGATCATCACTGAAATACTTCCTTTTGTTCTGAGAGGCAGGAAATAAACAACCAGGATTAACAGATGAGGGAGCTTTTGTTATGTTATTAACAATATTTTATTGAATCATTAAAATGGGAGAGTAGTAAAGCAATAACTGTCCACATAATCAACTGAAAACTGACAACCACTGACCCATCTTCTAAAATTTGACAAATTCAGTGTAATTTCTTTAATAATACAGTTACATTTTAACTTATGCAAAATATGTGGATAGTAAGTCTAATGGAGAAAGAACTGTTTTCTGTACTGTTCTCCCCTTTTTTAATGACTCTAGATTCTGTTCACACTTCTGCTGAGTAATGGTAATAGAAAATACAAATACAATGGGAAACTTCTTACAAAGTTAAATACATATATAGTTGACTTAGGGTTTAAGTTACTTTACCCACAGGGAGCAATTAACCTGCATCATCTTATTCTTGATGAGTAAAGCTACTCATGATGAAAGGATATGAAAAAAAAAAAAGAACTCAAAGGATGACTTTCTATCCAGTGATGTGGGTTTTTGTTGGTTTTTTTTTTCCCCCCACAAAAAATACCCAACTGTTGTCTGAAGTTGTTTTCCTGCATCTTTCTAAAGATAAATTACTATACCACAAATTGCTGTAGAGATAACTAATTTGTAAAAATTCTTTAAATGTTGCCAGTTCCAAAAAGTAACTTCTAATTGAATATTCTTCACAGTGACATAAACTTTGTTCAAATGTTCCCGCTCTGCTATAGCAACTGAGGTGTAATAATGCACATCACTGAGTGTACACTTACACAGAGAGTTCATTTTTAATTTTTATTAAGCTTATTCTCTTTGCCTGCAAAGGTTTACTTGCATATATTTAACCCAATATATCAGACCACATTTGTATTTAATGCCTAGTTAATTGTGAAGACACCTTGACTTTAATATTATGCTTTAAAATTAGCTCCAGTGAACTGTGACTGAAAATTACTTTATAGGTTATTAGGTATCATCCGAAAAAATAAGCACTTAATCTATGCTATAATGCTTTTACTTCAATGGACTGAAAGATTGTTTAGGAATGAGTGCCAGTGTTCTTGCATTTGTTTACAATTTATATGCAATAACTATGTAGGTGAAAGGGAAAATACCAGTAGCTCTTATCATCTCACATATATATTTAAGCTTCAATAGAAAGACTGTAACGAGATGATGATTTTTTTTGTGTAAAACTTTCATTGCATGTAAATCTACTTGAGCATCTGCTTTAAGAAATTTGCAGGCTACATGCTAGAACAATTACTAGGCCCATCTAATCCTATAGATTCATGTGGTTATAGAGTGATCTCTACAAAGCCTATTGCTGCCTATCACTGATGTGAAAGTGTGATGTTCAGCAGGTTTTATTTGACCTTGGTTTTGATTTCCACATTTTTATCTCATGTCCTTTCTTTGTCTTAATCTTCAGCAGTAAAGGTCATTTGCAACAAATTGTTCCTGAGAGCAGAAGCAAATTAATTTTATAAAGCATTGTCAGCACCAGTGCAAATCTCTGCCACTACCAAACATTGCAGAGATTCTAGTAGTTCATAATTTCTGATCTAGATAACATCCAAATTTCTACAAAATATGTTCCCTGGTTTACATTCTTCTTCATGCTTCATTCTTTTGCCTAAGACCACAATGTTACAATTTCTTTAAACAATTAATTTACACTCCAGAGCAAAACTTAGTAATCTACATAAATATAGATGCTTGTAAATTGATCACTATCAGTTCCTGATTCAGATGTGATGTGTTACAGCATATCCAAAGAACAACAAAATTTGTGAAGAGTATAAAGTACAACTGTGATCAGGAGTGGCTGAGGGAGCTGGGATTGTTTATCTCAGTTTACCATATAATTCACTACAACTACCTAAAAAAAGGTTGCAGTGAGGTAGGAGTTGTCTCTTTTCCCAAATAACAAGGGATTGGACAAGAAATGGTCTCAAGTTGTCCCATGAAAAATTTAGATTGAGTACTAGGATAAGTTTTTTCACCAAAACAGTTTTCAGCCATTGGAACAGGCTGTCCAGGGAAGGTAGTGGAGTCACCATCCCTAGAGGTATGTAAAAGATGTGTAGGTGGGCTGCTTAGAGATATGGTTTAGTTATGAGCTTGGCAGTGCTTGATTACTGTTTAGGTTTGGTGATCTTAGAGGTTTTTTCCAATCTAAATGATAATACATATAATGAATTCATCATCATATGTATTATCATAGTACACACTTTTTCTTTTAGTACAGAGGAAACCAGTTATACAGAGACAGTTTCACTAAAATGTAAGACATAAACTGGAAATGTATTTAACAGGTCTGATGGAAAAGAGATATTTTAAATATACTCAGTTGCTTCAAGACAAAATGCTCAGGCTTCAAGGAAACATATTTTAGGAACAGCAATGACATACATTGTAGTTAGGGGTTAGAACTCTTAAGGCCTAGTTCCTATATTCCCTTCTACTTAAAATGAAATCTATGAGCCAAGTTCTGCTAACAGTGTGTGTCTTTCTAGGGCACTCTTTAATGACCTCCTGTCCAAATGCTCATGCTTCTCACTAGATTTGGATGCAGCTGAGGTAGAAATTAATCATTTTCTTCCACCAGCAGTTCTGGGCCAGCAGAAGAGCCATATGTCTATATGACATTAGAGGACTCCTTTTCAGAGGGAAACATGTCAAAAAGTTGTTGTGTCTACCACCGTATGTGGCACTGGTGTGTTAACTGCAAGCACAGTCCACAGCACAAGAGTGTGGTTAACCCAATTCAGGCTGCTACATGCTGCTGTTGTAAATACTGTGCTACTTAAAGAAAATTGATAAGTGAATGCAAGTAGCAATTTAGAAAACAACTACTATGAAAAAGGAGTAAAATCATAGCTCCATTAAAGTAACCAGTGTAACTCCCACTGATTTCATCCCAAAGACTCAGCTGCTTGTGAACAGCAGTGGTTTATACTGTTTCAGAATATAGTTTCTTTATAGCTCCTTGTGTTGCTGCCATTATTAGAAGAGGAAGCTTTTCTGTAATGCTATTCTTTTTCATATTTTTGTAGTATTTTTGCTTAAATATGTTGAATAGTAAGTAGTTTATTTTCATCATTTTCAGATATTTGCAAGTAGTCTAAAGGAAAAGTATTACCAAAACAATTACATTCATTTTGTATATTCTTTAAGAATTCAGTTGGAATTAATTGAGTCTCAGGGTATTGCTTTTATCTCCTTACTAAAAAAAAAACCCAATACTACAGATTTGTAAAAGTAGTATTTTCTGCCAATATTTAACTTTATCAGTATTAAGAAGTGTTTTAAAACTGGGGCCACTTTTGTCCTAGTATACACTAATACACGGTTACGGATTTTCAGATAAAATGCTCCAGATAGAACTCTTCCTTGATAGAGGAGCAACTGTACTGTTGTCAACTGCAGTGTTCCAAAATCCAATGGGAGACTGACCAAAAAATTTCTGTCTTTAAAAAAAGTCTTTGCAGTATAGATGTACCTGTCTGCATGTGCATGTGTGACAATCAGTGCTGCTGACTCATCTAAATGCATTTAGAACTGTCAATTTTGTTTTGTTTCAAAAGCTCTTCTCCTTAGCCTTCTATGCTTTGCCTAGCATAGTTATTTATCTGCCTAGTTATTTATTCCTATCCCCAAATTCCAAATCAGCCTAGTCTGCTCCACCTCCACATGACTTCTGGCCTTACCCAGCTCAGCTACTCAGCCTCCCATCAGTCTTCATGTCCACCTCAAGTATGTCTAAATTCCCTCTCCCTTCTGTCACTGGCAGCTTTTTTTGTGGCCAGAGTGCTGCACCAGCCTGTCAGCTGAGTTGTCACCCTTCCTTTTCCATTTGTTGTCTCTTCCTGTGCAAAATGCCTGGGAGAAAGCTAGGGTACTGGTCCAGTAAAAAAGATAAAGAGGATGGCCTATACTGAACTAACAGGTTTTCACTATAAAATGGAATATGAGAAGTCTGACTGAGTAAGGACAAACCCACACCAGCTTTCTGCACTGGCTAAGATGGCAGCTGAACAGCTGGACAGAAAACTTATTCTCAGGGAGGTCTAAAATACATTAGATTACCTTAGCTTCCTTTATGAAGCACTAAAATATTGTAATTTTTTTTTTAAATAGGGTGTCTTCATGTGAGATTTTTTTACTACTAATCTGAATTAATAAGTCAGCTGTGAAGAGTAGAGATTTTTCCAAGCAATACTCAAAAATTTCCAGTTTCTATTTTAATTGCAATATTTGCTACCTAAAGCCACTTTAATTAATCTGCATGTGCAAAACATCCTTAGTTATTTCTTCTTGCTTCCCAGTGAGTAGCTTCTGATTTAAATCTATCAAAATATATCCTTTGTGTTTTCAGTAAACCTAAATTCTTAAAATGCATGATCAACAAAATCAGAAATGCATTTTGTTGTGGTAAAAAGTCTCAGTATGTAATAAAATCATAACACTTTCACAGGAGCTGCAGAAAAAGAGAGGGCTGTCTGCAACTCTGCTTTATAATTTCCAAGCAGGATATAAACTTAAGTCCTGCAGAGTTGTTAAATCTCACCTTGCTTATTATAGGGTATTAGAATAGTAGATGGCTCTACCTTCAGACATCCCCTGCAGGAAAATTATTCTATTTCCTCTAAAAACTAAATACTTTGAAATTATAGGAAAAGAATTCATATTAAGATAGAACTTTTTATTTTTATTATTGTACCCTAATATAATATATGGTTTATGCTGCTAGAGCATTTTCAGTCATTTGCAGATGCTGCTGCTTTGTGTTTGTTGTCATGGGCACACTGGTTTTTTGCTGCCCTTGTATAAAGACGGAGAAGTCAGTAGGGAATACAGACAAATTCTGACTCGGTAACAGATCCTTGCCTCTTTTTGCCTCTTGGAGTAAAGCATTGCATAATAAAGTTTATTTTAGACTTTTGCCTTTTAGTCTAGTATAAGTGAGAATTGGAAAAAAAAGGAGGAATCCTTAAAGAAATGTAAAATGAAATCTAAAAATGAACTACCAGCACTAATTAAAAAAAAAAATCAACAAATCAAACACAACACACATCTAACTGTGATAACCAAAACATAGTTATCTCAGACTCTGGTGTGTGTCAGGACTGCTTCAATACATCTGTTTTATTGTGTTTAAAATATTGTGTAAAGAAATGTCTGAGCCTGCAGAGTTTACTTGTTTCTCAGAAGAAAAACTCTGCAGGAGAGAGTTTCCATCCTGTGGAGCTTACAGGCTCTGCAGGATGTTTTGCTCAATGACCCTAGTTTATCAACAATTCATTTGTGTGACTGAATCTTATGTCTCCCAGATAAACGAGTTGCAGATCATTAAGGCCGTACTGTCCTTATTAGTGAGAATATATGGTTGGTCAGAGGAATGCCAAAATGTCCTTTTCCAAAACACCGGAAAATAATGATTATAGAATTTGTTTTCAGTTTGGTTTACAACTAACTTATGTTTCTTCTCCAATCTCAAGAATAAATTATTGATGAGGTTTCCCAATTCTGAATAGATTATTACTTTTTTAAAATTCTCTTTGATAAAGAATTTGCTTTTATGCAATATGGGTTGAATTGGATGTCGAGTAAACCTTAACAAAAAAAAAAAAAGGATAGCAATAGTATCTATATTGGTGTGCAATCATAATGGTTTAGAAATTAAAGAAAAAAGCAACATATACAAGAAGAGATGTCTTCCATCTAATGTACTGGATGTTTAATGTGTAAAAACTAGAGTCTGGGAAAAAAGTTAGAAAACTAAAAGGAAAGCTTTGTGGCAGAGGAAAAATCCCACATTTTTCTTTGTATGATTTGGTTTTTTCTTCACTTTTGCATCCTATGGCATCTTTGACAAATATCATAAAGGCATTTTATTTAAAACTGCCAAGATTTAAAATTTGTCTTTGCCCATCTTAAATTAAAAAGTTAGTAAATTCTAGAAAAAATAGGCTGTATAGAAATCTATTGTGTCAAATATATATTAGAGCCATATATCTCAGAAAAAATAAATGATAGATTTATCATATAGAATATTGAACTGCAGCAATATATGAAAATACTCCATTTTCAATGAATGATATGATGAGTGTGCCAGTGTAATACTCAACATGTATAGTCATAATAGTTCTGCAGTCAGTTTTACATACTCATTAATATGGAAGCAAATTTATTTTACACTAAGTAACTTTGTGCAGAAATCATAAAACAGGCTTTCTTTGATTACTAATGTATGAATGTAAATTCTGGTATTGTCATTTTGTCATAGTAGAACTAAAGCTAAAAGAGATACTAATTCTGCTCTAAAAGTTGTTTAATTATGGGTACAATGAACACAAAGAAAATGACCTGCATAAATAATCAGGTTTTTAAATTCATCTATTCCTATAAAATATTTGGAAGTAGAACAATCATGTCACTATAGAAGCAACACAGATATTCTCCAAAAAGAGCTCACTGATACTGATGCACTTTCAGTTTGATTATGCATGTTCTCTGTTTTCCTTGCTTTAGAAGACTGGCTTCATCTTAGGTATTACAAGTTTAGGTATTTTAAGAAATATTGATATTTAAAATTACATGTATGAGAATTAAATTATTAGAAATAAATAACCCTTTGCTTCTATTTGTAATAGACATGCATATCTGGCACAACCAACTTAAACCAAAATGCAAACCTTCCAAAAGTATGGTATTCTGAGATTAAGAAGAGCAAAGGAATATAGAAGATAAGTCTGTAGCGTAAAATTTCACCTTGTATTTGGAATGATACAGAGAGGCAAGTTTTCAGAGATGCAATTTATTGCCCTTAACTAAATAACCATTGCATTTTTCATTCACTGTTATGTTTTTATTGACTTGCCTTACTTGATGTCATTTACTTTGAATTTGAACATGTAATAGCAATTGGAACATATGTGCTACTATATTTTCTGAACTTATAAATATTTCTTATCTGTGGCTTTTGCGCACTTTTTCCTTTTCCATTTCTTGGTATGCACTATTGCAAATACTGTTTAAATGTCAATCAGCTTTTGCCCCTACATTCTTTTCTTCCTGTCTTTCATGAAAAAAACCCCAGACACAGACTTTAGACTTGCTAGGAATAGCACCTCAGTGTTTCTGTGACACAAAACAAGAGTTAGGGGAGGGTAATAACAGAATTATATTTTCTAATGGAAAAATAATAGAAAGTAGATTGTCTCCTGACTTTCTGAGCTCAATTTCTTCTGTTTTTTTTTTTTTTTTTAATTTCTTCCCAATTAGTTCTAAGTTATGTATGTGCTTCATATGCATATTGTTGCTCAGCAGATGCATCTCTGTTTCCGTGTGACATTTTACACTTCAAGGAAGTCAGCTTTCAGTGAAGTGTCATCCTTTGGTATGCGTGCGCTCATTCATCAGAAATGAAGCACTTGGAAGAGGCATGTCAGTTCCTATACATTTCTGCTGAAAGGTAGGAAGCTTCAAGTGGCAACCTGTCTTCTTTCCTGTCAGCTTACACGGCAGTGCTCCCTGGTCAGCCAGAGGGCCCAGCCACCTGACTGCTCACAGCGTCCTGACAGGGACTGCCCTGTTGTCTAAGGCCTATGGCTTTCTCCTATTTTTTTAAGTTAAAGAATTGACTTGTGGTCCACTAAGCCTCCAGATAAAACTCTTCAAGGCTGTTAGGTACGCTGAAGATTTAAGATGTCAGTTCTCCGGCCTTGGCTGATCCTCTCAGCAGTCAGGCCTGTCCCACCATGGTGCAGGGCCCCTGGAGCCCCCCGGGGCTACCAGCAGGGACTGAATAGCAGGGTCTGCCAGAGTGCCGGCACCCAGCTGTGACTGGTCTGGCCTCTGTGCCTGCCCTTCTGGAAAGTTCTCTGTGCCCTGGCCACAGTGGCAGCCGTTTGGAGGTGACTGATAGCAGGGTCATAATGAGGGGGGAAAAATTTACGAGTCTCAACCCTATGCCAGACTACCACCCGCCCCCATCTATCCTGTATCCCACACACAATCCTGTAGCTGTTCATACAGGTTGGTTTATCTTTATCTTCCAAAACTTAGTGTATGCCCAGTATAAACTCTGCGCTTCCTTCCAGTGGCCAAAACACTAGGAATTGATCATAAAATCATACAATTATCAGCTTTGGGAAAAAACCTCTAAGATCATCAGGCCCAACCGTTAACCCAGGCCTGCCATCTTCACCACTAAACCAAGTTTCTAAGCAACAAACACATCTAGATGTTTTTTGAACACTTCTAGGGACAGTGACTCCACCTGGGCATCCTGTTCCAATTCATGACCAGCCTTTTGGTGAACAAACTTTTCGTAATAGCCAATCTGAACCTCCCCTGGTGCAACTTGAAGCCATTTCCTCGTGTTCTGATGATTGTTACCTGAGAGAAGACATTGCCCCCAGGTTGGTACGATTTCCTTTCAGGAAATAGTAGAGAGCAATGAGATCTCCTCTCAGCCTCCTTTTCTCCAGGCTGAACAGCCTCAGCTGCTCCTCATAAGCTTTGTGTTCTAGTAGTATCCTATCCCCACTATGGCCCAAAAAATTTCACCCTTTTCCACTGAGAACTAAATAACCAGGTTTAATAGTATACATTTTTTAAAGAAGTGTAATTAAAACAGAATTCTGACTTTCATCAATTTCTCTTTTATGGCATGGTGGTTCAGGTACCTCAAGTTCTTTCTTCATATTGTGTTTCATCAGCTATTCTGGCAGTCTGTCACTCTTGATAAAGATTATTGTAGCAAATAAACAACTTCAGGAGCAATTTTTAGCATAGATTTCATCAAAATCCTAAAAGGTGAAGGACTAGGGCTTAGTCTGAAATTGACTTGATTTATTTCTGAAAATAAAATATATCTTGCTGTATCATCCTTTGTGTGGCAATTCCTCTTGTGTCCTATACAGTCAGTTTTAACATGAATCTGCACAGATGTGCATTCTTTAAAAATTGAAGGAGAATGGACTGCTTAGTTAATTTTGACAAGAAGGCACAGGTGCTTCTATATATGTTAAAAAACTTGATAGTGTATGAATTATGAATAAATAGATATTTAAGTGCATAAATCAGTAAATTGATTATGAGGTTTTATTTTACTTCTAAGACACCTATAATTTAGTAGTAAAATGTTATGTCATGGTTTATAGACACTTTCAAGACAAAGAAAATGAATATTTACTTATAGCTAATGTGTTGATGAGCTACTATTCTCTTGTAATGCTAATAGAACCCACTTCATAGAATAATCTTATTTCTTTCTCTTTATAGTTAGAATTTTTTTTTTTTTTTAATATGTTGTAAAGTTTGGGGTAGTGTCTTAACTTGCTTGGGTCTTATGTCTTAATATTTCTAGAAACTTAACAAGATGTATTTGGTATCTCATATATGTATATGTTTGTGTGAATACAGATGTACTGATATATACAGCATATTTTTTCAGGAAGTCACATATACATTCCTACAGAGGGGCATGTTTGTGCCTCACAGTTTCAGAGAAGGAAGATTTCTATTTCAGTATCCACAGGAGACTATCTCTAACCTCTTCTCTGTTTGCTAAGGGTTTGGCATGCAAAATAGAACATCGCCACCACTTCAGCTCCTCTCTCACTGTTTGCCTACCCTACTGAGACAGAATCCTTCTACTTCTGCCACTACCTTTTCTTCCCCAGTAGTCTTTGGTGACTTCTAAAAAGGCCTTTTTAGCCTTGTGCTCTCTGGGACAAATCATCCCACTTCAACATATTTGGTGGGTGTTTGTCCTGCCTCAGCAACTGATGGCCAAAATCCTGCCTGTGGTTCAAGCCTTGAGCCAGAGGTTCAGCTCTAGAGCTTGTTTCTTTAGCAGCCTCAGAGGTCTCATCTGACATCAGAACCCAACAGCTGCTCTAATGCAACCAAATTGCATTGATCTCTCAGCCCTTGATGCCTTGAAGGGCTAGCAGAACTGTAGCAAAAGGTTCAGTTCTGAGTAGATACCTGCTTTCTTTTTCCCTTCTCTACATTATGCTATAAGAATGGAGCTTTCCGGGCCCATGCAGTCACTGTGAGGAATGAGACAATCCTCTTGATACAATTTGATTATGAGATGCAAAATTGCATCATCCTGCTCTCCACTGCCCCTGGATTATCATGCAAAACTGATATGACAGTCTATTTTACCAGTAGTTGAGCCTCTTCTGTTCATCCTACAATAGCATTTATTATCTGGGTCTGTGCTCAAAGGTACTGTTGCGTCAATCATTCATGCTGTGAATGGGGAATGAGAAGATTTCAATGTCGAGTTAAATGTCTTCTCTGTCTTATATACCATGATACTGCCTCCTGGAGAGGGCCTGATCTGCAGATCATGTGCTTGTGCATTTGGTTCTTGGATCAGATGACAGAGAGAGATGAACTCTGTTTGACCCATATCCTTCTAGGAACATATCCTCCTGTGAACCAAGTTGCACAGATGATGAGGAAAGCTTTTAAGACCCTACCAGAAGTGTGAGTCAGGACATAGGATCATAGAAATGTTGGAAGGGGACTTTGAAGATCATCAAATTCCAGTCTAAATCCCTGCTGTGAGCAGGGATGCCTTCAACTAGAGCAGGTTGCTCAGACACCCCTCCAACCTAGCCTTGAACATCTCCAAGGATGGTGTATCCACAACCTCCCTGGGAAACCTATTGCAGTGCCTCACCACTCTCATGGTAAAGATTTTTTTTTTTTCCTAGAGGGGAAATAAAGAACTTTTTCCAGAGCAGGGGTTGACAGGTTGGTAGTTCCCAGGGTCATTCTTTCTTCCCTTCTTATATATGGATACTATGTTTCCCTTTTTTCTAACATTTTTTAAGTGCATCCCCTTCGGAGAAATGCCTAAAATTTGTCGTAGTTTTACAGATATCTGTCGCCGTTTTATTTCTTCCAAAGTTTCTGTTAAGTAAATCTTGCTGGAGTGTGTATATCAAGTGTTGAAATTGTATTCATCACCTTACCCAGTAGCAAAGATAGTGGATGGCAGGAAGATGGAATACTCACATGGGCTCCACTGTTCTTTTTGTATGTGCTCCTACCATCTCTTTTCTTCACAGATGACAGCCTGAAACATGTTGCTTTTCCTCAGTAAAAGAATGAGAAGAATTGGAGCTTGGGGAGGGCTTTAACTCTCTTCTGTTAATGTATTGTCTGGTTGTGGTTTTTCTCCTGACTGGAATTTTGTGTGCTTGTCCTCAAAATTCATATAATCTTCCTTTCAAGTGACCCCTCTCAGGTCTTTTCTTGTTCCCTCCCAGCTGTTTTTTTAACTAAACTAGAAGTAATCTGCACAGACCATAATAATACAATGTATAAGCAAACTGTCATTGCTGTATGGCTTATGTCATAAGGCAGAAATCCAAATGTAAGGAGTGGTAGTTCATTGCAAATTTCATTGCAAAATGACTGACCCATATGAAGATTTTTTGCCTTGTAAAAAAAATTGTATTGATTCTATTTTTAAATGCACTGGTGGAATAGGTGCCGTTGATGCAACTCTTTTTGTATAAGCTATTTTCTAAAATAATTAAGCATTTTTAAAGCCTGTTCAGAAACACAGGTATGCATGCAGTATCTCTTTACATATATTTCATATATAGCTTAATACATCTTCACAGTCTTACCATGTAGTATTGTTTTGAAGGAAGGAGCTGTAAATCAAAATTAAACTGTCAGTTCTGAAATACTTCAATTTAAAGACTACGTCAGGATGGGATGTAACAGTGTTTGTTAAAATCTACAGAGGTCAAACTTCAGATGAAAGAAAATATTTTGAGTGAATAGAATTGGAGTTGCTGTAAACTCAATTTGACTTGCTATTATAGTTGGAGAGAAGAAATTTGGATATCATAGTGGTATATGGAATAATGAGAAGCCATATTAAGTCCTTGTTGCCTGTCATAAGGAACGGTGATTCTTGCCTCTTTTATCACGTTTTTCTAAACCTACAACCTATGGGAAACAGAGCAAAGCTTCTGCTTTGTTAGAATTCTCTCTTTAGAGGAACCCAAAACCCAGCAGTTTTCTTTCTTAGTCCTTTGCATCTGATGTGGTCTTTGCACCTCAGGCAGAAGCATGCCTGTTCCTATTTCCCCTTCATAAATTCTAATTCAGTGTTTTAAGTTTCTTTGCTTTTAAACATTTGGGGGCTCTTTTAAAGCTGAAACATATTTTAAGACTTTGAAAAAAGTTAGTGCTTTTTCTGGTTAGTTTAGTTACTGTTACTTGTCTGTGAGGTAAACCTAGAATTCTTTTCCGTAATTGCACTAGGGATAATTTGTACTGCAGGAATATTAGGTGAAATGACTCATAAATATATAGATTACATCAATAAATGCAGATATTATTTTCCTTATTTTTAGACTAATTTAAATTCCTCTTTAAAGTATGTTAAAGTATTTAATTGTGTCTTACCACCTATCATGGTTTCACAAAACAGAATTACATTTACAAATAATTTCAACCTATTTTATTGATTTTATAAGCAATGAGTTGTCATTAAAGTTGTGTTTTATGAGGTGAAATGAAGGAAGCAGATCTAATGGAGGGAAAATTTCAGTAATTGGGGTAATGAGATATATCCTGTGGTTGCTTTTGCTTCCTTGTTTTAGGTTGGGGTTTTTTAATTTGGTTGGGGTTGTTTTGGGTTTTTTTTCCTCCCCAGCTGAAGTGATGTTGAAATTGAAGGAAAATAACTTTGCTGAAATTAAATGATATTATAAAGTTGTCAATTGGAAGGAGGGTCAGCAATGAAATGGTGTTTCTTTTAAATTTCTGGCATACACTTGGTTGTGCTTGTCACAATTAAGCATTAGATTTAGTGTTTTCAAGTCCTCTTTTAAATGGAAGCACTACATCAGGTATATATTGAAGAATTATCTTAAGAGTCAATTCATGGAGAAAACCTGCTAATTTCCCACAGAGCTAGAACCAGACCTGTGACAGGGATGCAAAAATGGGACACAAAACATACTTACGACCAGTCTTAAGGAAAGAATTATATTTTATCAGTAACTAATTGGAGTAGTGCTTTAATTACACATTGAGATGGGCTTGCTGGATTAACTTATTACTTAAAGATCTTGGAGTATAAATTAAGTGTTATATATTAAAAATTATAGACATCTTGATTAAAGTTATTAATTTCACTTTCCCCGTTTAAAATGACTGTTTTATGTGTATGTTAATTATATTAGTAGCACAAAATTGAAATGAAATTATATTTTTGGTAGTCAGATTAGTATCTTATTTTTTTTTTCCTGTATATCTAAAGTGCCTATTTAAAGTAATACATCTTTCAAGAAAAAAGCCTGTCTGAATTCATCTTTTTTTGCTCTACTATCTATGAGAAGACTTGTGGCTAGTTCTGCAAAACATACCCAACGTAATTTGTGGGTTATGATCTCGTACGACATAGACATGTTAATCTAACTGCAATTTTGAGCAATCATTATCCTATTTGTATTTAAATATTTAACTTCTCATCTTCCAAAATTATGTCATTGCTTTTAAGACAGTTAAATAAGCAGTTAAATATAACTGATATCAGAAAACTGATGGATTCTACATTTCTGAAAGTTTTGAACCTGAATTTTAAACAGCATCGTTATATCCCTTTTGATATTTCTCATGACTACTTCCAGTATTACATTACTTGTGTCCTGCCCTCTGGTGTAATCCTCATTGCTACAGAATACAAGTCTTCCAAAAACCACAGACTTCACACAAAACAACATAGAACAGTGTTCATCTGGGTTGTAGGTTTTTTCCTGAAACAGTAATAATATCTAGTGAGACCTGAACTTAGAGAAACAGGAAATTAGTAACTAGAAAGCCAAAATGTTCATCATGGAGAAAAATAGGCTGAATCAAGTCAAATTTTCCCTCTTGTATTAATTTGTAATTATTTTTTTCAGTTTTCTTTCACTTCGCCTTTTTACAGGAGTATTGGTAATGGAAATGAAAAAAAAAAGTATCACCTTTCCAATTATGATAGGAGTATTTTTCATTTTTTTCTGAATTTTGACAGTTTTATGGCAGAAGGAGGTGGTTAGAATATGCTTGTTTATGCACTCTTTTTACATCATTCTTGTATAAACACACACATACACACCCACCTGTGAAAAAGCTTGTACAAATCAATACAATAGCATTTTAAAGCAAAGGAAATATATGAAATAAGTCAGATAAAAGTCCCAAGGGAATTTATAAAATTATTTTCAGTGTTTCCCCACTATTTTTTAGAAGTAGCATTTATTATTTAATAAACCATAATTTTGTCTTCAATTTCTTTTTTAATTTAGCAATTTTTTTCTCTTGCCATGAAGGATGACTACTTAAATATGTTGTGCTAGTGTCCCAAAAAATTTGTTGGTATTATGTTTAAGAGAAGGAGCTCTATAAAACATTTTAAGTTTTAAAATGAGCAAACAATCACAAAGTAGTGTTTGAGTTCGAAATGGGACTGGGCGGATTTATGATGCAGATGCAAAATTGATCTATTTAAAATCTCAGAATTCAGGATTGATTAGATTGCCTAATTTGGCCGAGAATCAAATCTTATTTGTATGTCTTTCCCAAATAAAGAATAAATTCTGTGTTAGATTCTATGCTAGTGGTAAAATCGTTGGTGAAATCATCATAAAAGATAGACCTATGAATAAAGAATTCAAGAGTAAAATTTTCCTCCAATTTTAGTGTATAGAATCGATAAATCATTCAAAGAAAAATTCATCTAGAAGTCTAATAAAGCCATCTTGAAAATAGTTGGTAGAAACGTTATTTTTGGTGGTCTTAGAGGGACAAAAACTGATTGTTGAAAGATCAGATGAAAAATAATTTAGTAACAGAAAAAAAAATCAAAGGCTGTTTATGCAGAACAAATAGTATTTTACATGACCTGAGGAAAGCAATTAATTATATATAGCTCTTAATAACTATGTGTCATTTTTCCTTAGTTAAAATAGTTTGTTTTCCTTATTTTGTTCAAAGACTCTTTGTGTGATCTAGTTTGAAAGAAAAACCAGAGGAGGAGAATTACAGCAAGTATACTGCGGAGATGACAAATGCTGTTGGATCGGTTATGGGCTTTGGTAAGGCTTTCCTGTAGGGAACCTGCAGAGGTATCACAGCTTTTTTCTAATCAGAGGATAGAGAACATTTTGTCATAGAGGGAAAGAAGGAAGAAAGAATGGGAAAGGACATGTCTTAATTTCTGTATAGAATCTGCTAGTAAAAAAAAAAGTTTTGAATAGATCTCAAAGCCTCTGCAGGGCATTCCTTTCACTGTATGCTTTCGGATTTGATGTACGCAATACAACTGCAGTTATTCTACATTTTGGGGTACTTTAATCAGATTTATTGAGGGTTTTTTTAGAGTGTCTTACTGCACAACTGTAATGATAATTTCAGAAAGCATTGTCTTCCTAAAAGTGTGGAAAAAATATTTATTTTTTTATTAAAAATTGCACAGGAAATTACTCTGGATGAAGGTTGGTAAAATATCCTCATTTAATATAGTTAAAGGAATAACAGATAATTTGCCTTCAGATTTAAATTACTGATAATCACACCAAACTTCTTTTAAAATATGTTTCTATTTCATGTATCAAATACTCATACTACAGAATCAAAAATTCCCCAAAAGACAACTATACATACATCTAAATAAAGCATATGAAAAAACCCCAAAGAACAAGATGACAAGAAGATTAGCATTTTTTATTTTTCTAATAATTTCATTTTAACAGCATAACATGATTAAGCAGTTGTTTATTAATAATTATATTTAAGGTAACAGATATAGAAAGAGCTTTTAAGGACATATGCTAAAATGCCATCGTGAGAAGTAAATGAAAGTTTACACAAGGAGTGGATTCAGTCTCAAGCAGCTTAAAAGGCAATGTATAGTCAGAATCAGAAAATCAGAATTAAAAACAAGTAGATCACAATTTGTCCACAAATGTAAAAAGATTTTTCTAAAAAATAAAAAGGAAATTTGAGTGTGCTATAGCAATCTCCAAGTTGTCAAAATGGTCGCACAAATTTTCTCAAAAGAAAGCTCAGAGAACATCAGTTATTTTGGTCTGAGGGCTGAGGTTTTGAGTGTACTAGGCTTACTTTTCTGTTTGGCAGTTATAAGCAGATTTCATCTGCCAGCACATCTCTTAACTCAGAGAATATCGAGTTCTTTACTTATGTAGGATTACAGGTTCAATAAAGAAAAATCAAAAATTATGATAAACAGAGATACTACCCATGTTAGTGACCTCAATTAAATACAAAAGAAAGTGAAAAACAGTAAAGAAAGTTTAAGGAGATATTAATGATTGTGCCATAAGAAAGCGTAAGAGTCTGTTACCTCACAGTTTCAGCAAATCAGATTTCTGAAATAAAATGGGCATTGCTTTTGTGGAGTCTATAAGATAATGGAACACCTAAAATCCTCAGCATTAGCAGGTTTTGAACAGAGTGATTGAATTATTCCATCTCCAGAATAGGTGTGTAATTCTCATGTCAAAAGAGGAAACCCAAAATTAAAGTCTTTGTATAGTCATTGAGTTGGTTGCACTGGTCACTACACCTTATATTTCTATTGTAGTTTCATCCTTTGTATGGTTGAAAATTATGTTCAATGAATATAGCAATATGAAAATGAACTTACTCAAACGTGCTGAAAAGTAATGAGTGTGAACTCAGAGGGGAACTAAGAAAAATTATTACGGAATGGCCTCTGGCTGTACCCCTCATAATTGTATGTAGAAAATTCTAGATTTCTACTAACTATTGGAGATAGCTTCTTTACACATAGCATAGCTGCTGTCAGTGAGGAAGATCCATTTTATTTTTCTACCCTTTGGAAAATATTTTGGTCCCAGCACTTGTGAAGTCTTTGTTTCTTTATTTGTATGCAGGCAAAGGTGTTGGTGTGTACTCACTGATGCTCCTGTGCCAAAGGCAGTGCAGAACAGAATATAAAAAAAATCCTGAAGGGCAAAACTTTGTTTTTTAAATCAGCTTACGCTATTGGTGATGTCTTAGCATGGTTGTTCACGTCTGCATTATCTAACAGGATATGTCTAAAAGGAGTTTCCAAAAAAATTAGGTGGCACAAATTTAATCTTCGTCATTCAGCAAATGTCATTTTTCCATCTGGGTCAATATTGAACTAGTTCTATTCCCATGACTTTGGGTCACAGAGTTGTTGAAGATAGATCTGAGATAAGATATAAAGTTGAAGACTTTATATTGATTATTTGATTTTCAACCTTGAGATAAAGGCATGTAGGGAACCAGTGTAATCTTTACAGAATATTTCACTGTTCCTGTTCTGTGTACACATTTTCAAGAAATTTTGAATCCATGAAAAACAAAGATGAAACAGAAAATTTACTTCAAGAATGAAACAGAAATACTTCCATTCTGTCATTGATAATATCAATTTAAAGAAATAAAGAATTCAAGTATTCGTCAATAATTCAAGCTTAAAATGATTTTTTTTTAATTAATCCAAATTGAAACATCAAAATGAGTGAATGAATGTCTCAGCAAAAAACAGAAGCCTATTTTAAATTTAGGTTGAATAGTACATTCAGTCAAATATTTGCGCAAACACGGGTCTATGCTGTTTCACATTTTTAGTAGTTATAAGTTTCATAGCAAAACCCTACAGGAACAGCATTTTTTTTTCTATTTGGTTTAACTTTTTTTTTTTTTTTTTAAGCAGCTGTAAGGATTTTTTTTAAAAGAGCATGTCTTAAAAAGGAGTAGAACTATGGAATATTGTCAATTAGGTATAGCATGTAGCAAAATATTTTGCAGACATTTAGATACTGAATATTTCTACAAGTAATACAATTAGACTGCTCAGGTTTCTTACACTAAATCTTTTAGAATACTAAATCCACTGAGGTAAAATCTATTATGTTTATTCTTCTAATCCAGCCCCTAGAGACACTATTTTATGGACAGCTTACCCACTAGCTTAAGAGGACCATTCTTGCTTCTGCACGTGTAGTCTATTTAGACCATCAACAGCAAACATGGAAATTGTATTTTGTAGCCCTCCAGGGAAGCAGAGACTTGATAAGTATACACCAAGTGCACTCACTTCAAATGATAAATTAAAACAGAAGTAGGAAAACACAGGAACCACAAAATTATATTGTCAGTCTGAAAATCTACACAAAGTTGAAAATACTACTTGACAAGCAACTTGATCAACAGACTGATCTTGGGCCTCTTGGGATCAATTTGGAAATGGAAAAGAGGAGCAGAGATGATAAATTACATAACAACAATATCTGCTCCCAGTACTATGTACAGTGTTGCCATTTCCGTTAAAAATCAGTATTTCAAGGAGGTCTCAGTTTGACCCAGAGTGATGGGATGTTTTTATATTTATTTTGGGGGGGGTTATTGGTTTATGTTTTTTTCTTTATATATTTGCAAGAGAGGAAAAATGTTGCTTATATTTTTAAGCTGTAAAGAAACTGTTAGCATATAAAGTTCTTAAATTGTTTCCCTGTTTCAACACTGAAATGAAGGGTTGGTTTTGCAGACATTCATTCTTTTGTGTATATGATCTACCTTATATATCTATTGCTAAAAAGATTTGGGATAATTCTGTTTTCATATTTTTAGCATTTTATTTCTTTATTTCATTGAGTAACGTTGTGTTGTGATTTCTAAGGTGTACATTTTTTTGCACCGCAGCCATTTGAGAACTATAACAGATATCTGTACAGCAGATAGCTGTCCAAATATTTATGCTGACCCTCTGATTCCATATTCAGGGAAATGACCTATGTTTTTATTGCTATTTTAAATTAGGTAGGAGAAATGGCTGCTGATCTTTTGTGCTCTCAATTTCTTCTATGTCTCATTTTAAAAAGACACATATGTCTATATTTAGAGACTCACTGTTTGATTTTGAAGTTAAAATTTAGATAAGATTACAAAAACGTGGAAAGAAAAAAGAAAAACCTGAAGTGCATCAAAAGAATCAATTAGCTTCATGTTTTTAATCATATTAAAATATAATTTCCTATCCTAACAGTAGTTGTTATTTAGCAAAATAGAAACTAGACTTATACAGTACATGAGAATAATATACAGCTCCCTTTATTTTTCCATGTATGTGTGTGTATGTATAAATATCTATATAAACAAGAGAAGATCCTGAGAATTCAGTGTCTGAAAAGAAAAAAATGCTGTTTGAGCACCATCCCAATATAAAGGAGTCTCCAAAGCTCACAGCATAACTGCCTGTGGAGTCTGTCATAGAACCACATGCTGCTACTGGAAAAATACCTTCCACCTTGCTGAAAAGTGGTGAGATGAAGTAGCAATTAAGAATAGCAGGATAGTTTTGTTCACCTTCATGGCTGGGCATATTCTTTTTATTTTTTTTCCCTTATGTGAATGCACAGAAAATGGTCATAAGCATGGTTCTTACAGTGTTGATTCTGGTTAGTTCTGCTTGCCCCTTAATAACATTAAGTGTATTCCAAATCCTATTTTTTGGGAATATTTTTAATGTCTGTGCCTTATATTTTTGGATTTTATATCAGTTTTGAAAGACTGGAATGAAGTACATGTAAGCTTTTTCAAAGGAAACCTGGTGTTTGACAAATGCTCATCGAAGCAAAGCAAATAATTACCAAGAGCCTTGTGCAACTAACGCAGGCAGCTCATCAGAAGAATGCAAACTCTGCTGTCATTTTGTAGTGCTTTTAATGCTGCAAAGTACAATTAAGAATAGTAGAATATTTCTCTGAGTAGTAAATCTAAAGATATTATGTCTGGCTCAGAGGAAGTTCCTAATGTGTAGGCTGCCATTTCCCATGGAGGGTAGGGCTATGAAATTTTGCCTTGTGCGCTGTGTTTTTATACTTCCTTACTCCAGGCACATCACTGGCCGCTGCCCAAGGCAGCACAATGGCTTTATAAACCTTTATAAAATATAAATACACCTGGATATTTCATAGCATTTTGAAATTTAAATTCAGTTTATTGCCACATTTCAGATCAAAATAGTGTGGACAGCTCCTTATACCTGAGAAACTTGTCCTTTGGGTTTCTCTGTAACCTGGAATACCATTCAATATTCACTTTTACATCCTATGTCTTGGTGATTAAAACAAAACAAACTTGCTGGGAACTCTTTCGTTCTGGATATTGTTTTGAAATTCAGCTTTCCAAAGTCCTTGGTTGAATTGGAATGTTGTTTTCAAAAATATGCTGTTAAGGAGTTAACACTGCTGGCTGATAAATGCCTAGCTGATTACATGGCTTTTTTACTGCTATACATAGGGAAGTGTTTCCCCTCATTTGTCACAGATCCTATTGATTCCACATGTCAGAGCTCTCTAAATGGCTCATTCAATGCCCAGCCTGCCTTTCATATGTCCACAGAGCATATGCCCTTTTTTTTGCATATGCCTATATTTTGACTTAGGTCTTTGCATAAAATACATCCTTATTTACATGGCACTATTCCATACCCTGTGATAGTTACTGGATGCTGTGTTGTCTAAATTTAACCTGGCCTTCAAATATAGTTTCTAAGTTATGGTAGAAAGCATAGTATGTTGGAATTCTTTTAAGTGACAATAAGAGAGAAATTTTATAGAAATTAATCATTTCTTTTTACACACGTGCAGCTTTCATTAGCAATATTCTTTGTTACATGTCTGCATTAAAAAAAAAAATTATGGATTAAGAAAAATACAGAAGGGACAAAATTTATTTCAGAAAAACAGTTTCAAAGGCTTTTTTTCCTACCCTTGTGCCATGTGAACCTTTCTCTTTTTTTATCTTTCATATTTTTATCACTGGTGCAACTGATCACAGAGACGGGGTAACTGAGGTTCTTGCTAATAATACATGCCTTGGGGGAGAATTAGAGTGAAGCAACAGTGACTATGACTAGAAGGTTGTAACAAGAATAGGTTACTCAGCTGTTCAAAAGTTTTCTCATTTCCAGCATCAGCATATTAGTGGCCTGTTTATAATCACTGAATGGGGCAGGCTGGAAGGAACCACAGTGAGTCATGTGGTCCAATATCCCTGCTCAAGCAGGGTCATCCCGGAGGACATGGCACAAGATTGTGTCCAGATAGTTCTTGAAAATCTCCAGTGACAATGACTCCACAGCCTCTCTGCACAATCTGTTCCAGTGCATGATCCCATGCACTGTGAAAAAGTTTTTCCTGCTAGTCATGTGGAATTTCCAGTGCATCAGTTTCTGCCCGTTGCCTCTTGTCCTATTGCTTGGCGCCACCAAGCAGAGCCTGGCTCCATCCTCTTGACACCTTCTGTTCAGATACTTGTATACATTTATGAGGTCTATAACTGTTTTCTTTATATTTAGTGTTCTTATACTCCTTCTTTACAGTATTCTTTTGTGTATTAAATAGAGAAGGTGGCTTTAGCTTTTTTTCATCCCTTTTGAACAATTAGATCTTGTGAGCCTTTATCCTAGAACTTTTTTTCCTCAAAAGTCTGGAATAAGCACATTATATGACTTATTTATGAAAACATTTGTTTAAAAATTTATATTTTAGTATTTGTTTGTTCACACACACTACTTATCAATGAAAAACAAATTCTGTAATTCCTGTTAATACTCAGGCTTGATTTTAGAATTTTTGATTTTTCTTGCGCATATGGAAGAAACCTGTTAGTGTTCATAATACCCTGCTTGATACTTTTCTTCATTCCTTCAGAAAACCAGTTTTCGAAAGCTGATTTTAACCTCTTTTCTTGTTTATTTGTGAAGTACAGGTGTAATATTTCATCTTTATTATTCCTAGACAGTGGAATAGGTATTCTGCATTGCTAGCACAGTAAGAGTTGAATAAGTGCAGAGTTTCTTCAACTCAACAAAATTAAAACTGTCTTGAAGATGCAAAATAACATATTTCCTGTATCCTAACAACCTGCTTATCCTTTTCTGTTGATAAATTACAGATAAAAGAAATTTCATATTGTGGGCATCTCTGTGTACATATGTTTGTCATGTGGTATGAAATATAGACAATACACTGTAATTCACATGACCTGCAAAGAGATATTCATTGTAGAACTGGAACAAGGCTTTTAGTTATTACTTGATTTCTCTGTTTACTTCAAGAAAGTGAACTCCAAAACAACGGCAGAAAATGAAGTAGCTTGCATTTGACTTCAAAAAAAATGTCATAGGTATTATAGATTGTAAAAACTTAAAAGGTCATTTTGCCAATACTTCTGTCTGTAGATTTTTCCCTGTGGTATAGTAAGAGTTTTATAACTTTCCACAAGATTTTATGAGTTCCCCAGGAGAGGATTTTGGTCTGTGGAGAGAGACTCTGTTGAGAGGCTCTTTTACTGTATTTTAGAGATGGCAAACCTATCTTTTATTGACAGCTTGCATTGACGCTGGGCTCAGGAGCGCAGTGAGGCTGTATGTCTCCAAGATGTGAGAGTTTGGCAGAAGCATTAAATGGAGTGACTGAAGTTTGATTGTAAAAGCAGGGAAGCTGAAGTTAGAGATTTCTTTTCTCTGCAGCTTCAGTTTGCTATATTAAGAGATGATCTTATCGATGCACAGGGATACTTTTTACAACACTCAGGTTTAACAAGAAGCACTTCAATTGGTACCCACTGTCATGTAGCACAAAGAATGGAAAGGATTAAATATTTCTGTAGTCATAATTCCAGAACTTGTATTGACAAATATTTACATTACACAAACTATTGCTCATTTGAAACATTTGCTCATATTGCTCATTTGCTCATAGTATATTTCTATCATTTTGCAAATGCACAATCAAGATGAATATGCATGTACTTTTTGAGAAGGCTTAGATCACTAAACATAAGAGATTGCTTACTTGAATCAGTGAGCAGGTCAAGATGTCTTCAGGATAAGTGCCAAACTTATTACTTTATTTCAGATCTTTGAAAAATTTTGTATTATGAACTTATATGTTTTACTCACTTTCTAAAAAGGATGGTTATATAGTGAAGAATTTTCTCATTTTTAAAATCATTTTGCTCTGCAAATATTTTAAGACAATATATTTAAAGAAAATGGAGGAACTTAAAAGTTGTAACTTATATAGTACTTACCCAAGCCTTATAGTTGTTTACACAAGACATCCTTCTTTTGTGTTCTTTTGACAGTTCCTTAATAGCACAGTTCAAATGCAACAATGCAGTCAGAAACTTTCCTACCCTAAAGCTGTACTAAGAATCAGAGTTGGAAGTTTTGCTGGCTAAATAGCAGTGAAAGATATTGCTAAATGGACCTGATAAGAGTGCATCTGCTGATTGCATGCCTTAATCAGTTTTCACTTTTGTAAAAGGGTGAATCGATCTCCCAGGGATAGTTTACTCCCACTTTTTATCTGGAGGTAGAGTTGATGCTAAAGAGGTCTCTCTTTGTGTATGGAGTTACAGAAGTTGATCAGGGCCAATCAATTTCATGGAGAACGTGTACTGAGTGTTTACATCAAATTGGGCTGTTTGGCCAAGGGTATGAAATTTTAACCTTATATATAACAGGATTACTCCACTTTAAATACAGTGATAACAAATTTTTAATTTTTCAGTTTTCTCTGAATGACTAAATATGTAGACTCTTCCTTTCATCAGAGGGGGAAAAAAAAAAGAAGAGAATATTCTACATCTCACACCAAGATGAAACAGCAGCAGGAATTTCTTGCGTATTCTCTCCTTTGATTGTGATGCCTTTGGCTCCTACCTCTCAAACATTCCCTCAGGTAGCTAACAGACAGAACGAATCCAAACTTACTATAGTGTTGGTCAAGAACAGAGTCATGTTATTCATTTTTGTGATGTGAATCCACACTAAATCTTTGTTCTAAGGTCTCAAAATTCAAATCACATTGGATATTCCTGCAATTAATTTTTTTCAGCTATGCCATAAATAACAGAAGCATGTCAGAACCAAGAAGACATGAAGTATAATCCATTGTATTCTGTTTGCAAAAACTATGCTGTTTATTTCTGCCTAACTTCTTCAACCTATCCTGTACACAATAATTTCTTCTTTTAGGAGCTTTAAGACTTTGCCCATTTTACCTTTAATAGAAATGACTACATCTATACTTTCGTTCTTAATTAGTAGATTGCAATATAAGTTCTTTTTTGCCTCATGAAACACTCCTATCAACATAACTATGCCAAATATCCACAATAAACTATTATCTTTGTTAATGAATTACTGGTAGTTTCATCATGTACTTCCCTACCACTAAATGCCAGAAATACTCCACATTAAAATTTTTTTAGCTTTTTATATTTTAAAAGTGACATTGAAAGTCATATTTTTAGAGAAATCATTATCTGTGTATATGGCTTGTTAAACTGGACTTTTTTATTAGTTGTATTTTTAGTGATATCTGGCCTGTTATGTTTTTCTGATTAGCTGTGTCAATGGAATGATGAACCATCTAATAAAATTAGCAATATTAAACTTTAGACTTCCAACCAGAACACAGATTTTGTCTCTTTTACACATGATTGAGTCCATAAGTAGTTCTGCAATGGACTGATTAGGAAATAAACTGTCTGAAAGTAATTGTCAGCACATTAGAGCTATTGATGTGGTCTGAATTCGCCATTGTAAGGTACACTGTTGATAGAGTTTGCACATTTTGGGGGGAAATCTGCATTTTTTTTGAGAGAAAAGAATGTAATAGAATAAAATGTTTGAATAGGATAATTAATTTCTAGGTGGAATAGGTTTGGAGATGTTACATTCATTTCACTGGATGTCATGTCGTGTGGAAAAGTGAATTCAGTCATCTTGCAAATTAATGGTTTCTCTTTAGGATAAAGGATATTTCTTTCTGTTATTTCACTTTTCTAGCTCCTTGTGTTGGTGTTGGGTTTTTAACATATGAGATCAGTTTATGACACAGTATGAGCAAAAGATTAATTTTATGCCATTTTGGTATTGCTAAAACTGTACTTAAGTCCTACATTACTAAGGGTCTGTAAGTGCCTCATGGGTTACTCTCTTTATTGGAATAGTCTCAGAAGTTGAATTATTCTGGGTGATCTGGTTCCAGAGAAAGGGAGTGGAAGTTTTTAGGGTAGTGTGTTTAGTGGGTGTGACCACAGTATTATTCTGCAATACTCACATCATCACTGAGGGTGTGGTTTCAGCAGAAAATGCCAGGCACCAGTAAAACACCTTCTCTTCTGCGTACATTTGCTATTAATACTGATGTTGCTATTGTGCTTTTAGTAAATTGTTATTTCAATTCACAATTCCTCATTTATTGTCCTTCCCTTACCCAAATGGATGGAGGAAGGAGAATGGCTTATTTGTAGTTCATTTTCCTTGCTGGGGTTAAAACCAGCACACTGGAATAAATTCAAAGACCTGGGTATAACATGAAGCTTGTTAAGTTTGCCCCCAGATATGACACGCTTATTTGGACCACTAGAATTTACATACTCTTTCAAAGCTAGATTATGTAGCATCTTGAATGATTTGCCTTGTACAAGTGTACATTTCTGGATTACATATTTGAGTGATTGATATTTTAATTATATCAGCTGCAAAGAGATTTGATTAAAGATTAAAAGTGTCTGCAGATGTCGGAAGGAATCACCTGAGGCAGTTTTTTATAATAAACCTAAGAACTATGTAGAGATCGTGTGGAAACAAGCACAGTGGTATGCTACCTTCTTTGATGTTTGCCACCAAATGCTCTATAAAGTCGCATTGGCATTGTGCATGAACTGTTACTCTGTGCTTCACATAAGGAAAAGATTTCTAGAAAGAATGTGTACTCTTCCAGCCCAATGAAAATCATGTTTTCAGTATTTAAAATGAAAATTATTTGCCAGAGTCATAAATTACTTGATGGTATGAAATTCATGTTCTCCTCTCTGTAACACCAATCGACAAACTATTCCTTTATATTAGAAGTCAGAAATATTCACTGACACCTTCAGACTGTGTTCACTTTTTGGATGTACCCAGATAGCATTCAGGTTGAAAAGATATTTGATTTCCCAAAAATAACACTAAAATTCATAAGATATGCAGGTGTGCAATATATGTAATACCTATCTTGCTTATAAATCTTGGAGCCACTGTTTATTGGCAAAATCATATGAGTACCAGGGTAAAGACTTCCAAGCTTCTCAATTTCTTTGAACAAGTCTTTCTTTCTTTGAAGGATTGCAATTACATAGTAAAATTTGAGAGAGATACTTGAGAAAAAGAAAATTCATTGAAACTACTGAGATGGTGTCTCTAATTAGATACCATTTGCAAAATAACAGCTCTGAAGCTTTTTGCTTTTTTACTTACAAGCAAGAACCTGTTTTGTATGGTTACTTTCAATTTTATCACTGTACTACTTGAGCACATATTGCTAGTAATCCAGTTGTAAGTAAGCAGGATTTGGTTGCTAGGTTCATGGGGGTTTTGAGGCTTTTGGGGTTTTTTCAACTGCCGACCTGATTAAGCCAGTGCTTAATTTCTTTACTTTGTTTCTATTTTAAGGCTGATTAGTGATAGATATATAGAGATATAGAGATATATAGAGATATAGATTTTAGTTCAGAGGGTTGCATTTTGCCTATTTGGTTGTTAGCATTTGGGGTTTTTTCCTAAAAATAATGTAAAACTAGTTCAGTTCACAAACATTTCTCTCTCAATGGGAATTTACATTGAAGAAATTAAAGATTTGAAAGTACAGACCACTCTTCTAGAAATACTTAAGTGCATGCAAAATGTTAGGGTATGAGCAGTCCTATGCATTCCAATATATGGCTTGGTTGTATGGTGAATGTTTATTTAAGGCTTTTCAGGATTGTGAGCCTTATATAAATGATTCCTTTCATTTTAAAGTGGATATTGACAGTTTGCTACCTAATGCAAAGCACTATCATAAAATGCACATTTGAATTTTTAGAAATTATAACTTTTTAAGCAAACAGTAGATTAAAACTGCAAGAGTTCAGTTTTTTGAGATTTTTAAATTCCTCTGACTGCGGTGATGTTTGTTAGCCATTAGTCATCAAAACCTGCATTTTAAGAAAATTGGAAAAGCAATTAATTTTGATTTGAGCAGTTTGTTCACCCTCTGTAATATCATCTTAGCTGAAGGCTGATTTTTTAAAGCAAAGAATGTCAAAATATACAATAAGCAAAGTCTTAATATTTGTTAATAATTTACAATTTCTTAAAGATTTTTATACTTTCCTTTGAGTTCATGTTTTGTCCTTATATGGTATATTTGCTTGATTTTTTTTTCTTTTTACTCTTTTTTTTTAGCTAGTTTTTCAGTGGAATGCAAGAATTGATTGAAATCTTTTCACATCAGAACCCATTAAGAAATCAATTGTTAAACTTTTGTCAAGTTAAAAGAGGCATTCAATTTCTTACACTGATACCTGAGTAAGTCTCTCTATGAGAAAGAATTTCATAGCATTAATATATTTCTATATTGAATTTTAGGGGGAATACTTTGTATTGGTAGAATGCAAGTTCCTGTAGAAACTAGGATTTTAAGAACATGAATTTGAAGCAACAGATACATAGATATATTAAATGCAGAAGTGACAAGAGTCCAGCACACAGAAAAAAATTTACCTTGAAGCATCATGATTGATTCAACAAATAACACGGATATATGTTCCATTTTAATTTTTTTTTTAATTCCTGTAAGTAACTCTGTGGAACTTAGCAGGCCTCCTCACATAAAAATCCAAGAATGTAGCAGTGTGTTGCTGTATAGCATACACAAGTCACTAACAATACTGCATGTATAAAATACTTAGTGTGTTAAATATTTCCAAGTGATTAAAAGTAGTTGTACATCCAAATGATGCATATTTAATGGTATTTGCACGTACACACTTCTTGCCAGCCAGCCCTGCTTGGTAGCACAGAGGTCTTAATGTATTCTCAGCATGGCAGATCTCTGCACATTCCTCTGTGTGTTTGCTGGCAGTTTTACACATGCAAAGCACATTGTTCTTAGAATGTAAGTATTCACCACCACTGCAGCATGTATGCAAGCCTGACACATACTGTGCTAGGAGATGCCAGCAATTCCCAGCATGCTGGCAAATTTATTTTTCTAGTGTTATAATATTGATACAAATGAAAATTACAGAGTTGTCTGCACTTTGTCATATCTAATGATACACAAATACTTATTTTACAAGATCTTTTTCTTTATAATTATGTGATTGTATTTTAGTAGCACAGTATTTCTTACACATAATGACTGTCATTGTAGTAAGGTAGTATTAGGCATTATAAAACTGAGCAAACCAATTCTGTTTTACCTTAGTATTATAAAACATAGAGTTCTTGGGGTTTTTTTTCACATTACCTAATATCTCTGCGCTTTAATTGTTAAATATCATTAGCATCTTGAGACTAATTTTGCTAGTCTCACCTACCTTTATTTTATCATTATTTAAAGATTTTCATTTTATCTTTTTCAAATGTTACAATTCAAATGCTTGATTTTTGTATTTCTGTCTACCTTATCTTTCTGTGGCATCACTTTCATTCTCCCCATATATGAACACTGGCTTGTCTTTATGATAATGTTGGCTACATTTTTAGAGGCCTTTTTTATGATTTCTATCATTCCAAAAGATCAGCAGTAATTCCTTAAGCCTTTGTATTACTAATAGCTCTAATATTGCAAAACAATGTGGAGAAAATGCTGTACAGGTATGATTTTCAAAATTGAGCATCTTTGTTTAAAGACAAAGACAGTATTTAAAATACTTTTAACAATTTGAAAACCTGGATAGTTATCCGTTGTTTTTATTTTGCTGCCAAAAGGCAAGCTGGACATCCTGTTGCTGGGAATAAATTTTTAGCTGCATTTCACTTCATTGGAAGATTTGTGTTAGCAAGGCTTCCAACACATAAAACAAGTTAGATTTCCAAATAAAGGTATGGGTATGAAAGGGCTGAAATTTAAAAGACTTGCAGCATCAAGCTGGGACTGTTTTGCAGTTTTAATGAGTGATGGTGTGGTTTTATTAACCCTCTGTTAACTTATTAGGAAAGTAGACACTGCATCTCAGTCCCATCTTGAAGCTTAATAAAAGGATTCTTTGTTACTGTTGGAAGACTCCTTTGTCCTAATTTCTTGTGTGGATAATCAGAGTTCAAGTATTACCCTTGGTAGGTGACCTAATGAAAACTTCATTGTTAGTTTTTAAAGAAGGATTTACATAATTTCCTAGGACATTAACTGCTACAATTTGGGTTCCTTGCCCATGTAAATGCAACTGCACTACTGGTGGTAGTGCAACAGACTAACTTCCCAAACAGGTATTTGGAATAGTTTCATAAAATCATTTCTCACAAAGCAAGCTATATTGTGATATCACTGAATCAATATCAGGAAATTCTTCTCGCATGACTATATTTGGTTAGGAATCATGAGGGGTGTGTGATGCATGTCAACTTTTCTTCTCAGACAGTGAGGGAATGGACTACTATTCTGAACCATTTCCTGCCAGTGGGAGCAGGGAAGAACGCCATAGATGGTCAGGGTCATGTCTGAAATGTTGCATTCATGAATGCAGTCTATTGTTTCCCCATATTTGACAATGCTACATCAGTAGGATTAAGTAGGACAACTGCACAGAGTTCTTAAAGTGATGTGAAAGTGGCCAGTCTGAGAAAATTGCTAATTGCAGAACAGTTGGGCATTTTAAAGGCTGCTTTGTTTTTCAGTCTGTTCTCTGAGCTTCCAGCCTTCTATGTGCCCCCTTCCCAAACCCAAAATTATTAACTATTTATATGTTTTATAAGCAACTATGAAGAAAAATAAAACAAAATCCTCTTTCTCAGATATTACTAACACAGCTAAACTGAAAAGAGTTTATTGGTTTATTTATAAAATACTTCCTTACTGAAAGATTAATCAGCAGATGTTTCAAAGGAAAGAAATTGATTCTTTCCCTGCCAATTAAGCTAGCTTATACTCAGATTTTTAAAGTCACTTAAAAATGGCAAGCAAGAACAAAATTGGCTATGTTTTTGTCTCCTCTTCCCATCCATTCACACATCAGATATGCTGGTAACAGACTTGAAAACAGCAAACTGATCTGAAAGTCAGTCTAGATATGCGATGTTTTTTCATTATGATGTGTCATTAGATTTAAGACACTGCTTTAAAAATTGAGAATGGGAGTTGAAAGGTACCAAATAAATAAAACTAATGTAGTGAATGTTATTTTCCAATTGAGAGAAGACAACTGCATTTGATTGTTTATATCAGTCAGTTCAGATTTTAGAATGTACACATATTATACTTCATTTTCAAGTGAACCATTTCACAACCTGAAACTGCACGTTAAATGCCAGAAAATTTGTTAGGAATTAACCCTGTCCTTACAAATGTGTCTGGCTGGGGAGAGGGAGAAGCAGATTATTGGAGTTAGCAGTGAAGTGACACCTTCCTAAAATGCGCTTCCATGCATCTAATACTTTGAAAACCAAAGGGCTAAATATGGTTCAGGAAGAAAAAGTAAAACTTTTAAGATACTAATAATATTAATTCTGTCTTGAAAAGCTTTGTTTGCCTAGTTGATTTTTGAAGTGCATTCTATCATGTGTCACAGTAAGGCAGTACTGTTTGCTTTAAGATTTACTCCTAGTAGTAAAATATTAACAAATAGCCTCTTGTTACGATTTCACTGGTACCCCCTACTCCTGACCCCTGGTAATAGACAAGATTTCTGTTGACATGACAGGAAATAGAACAATGAGCCTCACAGTTAAATATTGCTGTCTACTGAAGCTACAGTTGGTAGGAAATTAGCGTATATAATTTTATCCTAGTAATTTTTAATATAAATTGATGGGGTTCATAGTAGATGCAATTTTTTTTTTTTACTTTAATCTTCTCAAAATGTTTTTTTACACAAAGGAAAATGGCTGTTTTCAGTTTGATCAAAGAACCTCCTAGTCTGATATACTCTCTCTAACAGTGGCTAGTCAAAATGCCTAGGAAAAATAAGAACAGATCAAGCATAAAATGAAACTTTCTGGCATGTGGCAGTCCACAGCTCAGGGATTTCCCAAGCTGAAGGTTATATTTTGAAGGCTTTATTCCATGAATTTCTGATAAGTTTTATAACCCATCAGCATCAAACCTATCAGATCTTTTGATGATCCTGTACTTTTTCTGCTTTTTTTTCCTTTAAGAGATGTTTGTTAATCTTAAGAGAGAAGTAGTTTTAAATTGCACAGCTACTTTCTATCTAGTCTTCAATACAAGGCTCATTTTCAACAGATTTTAGAATCTGTAGTCCTAGTATAAAATATTTTAGTGAAACAAATGAAGTGCTTTTAAAAGGACGCAATAATTTGACACACTGATTAAGTAAAGTGGTATTTCCAAAGCCTTGGAACAAGGTATTGATACACAGCATGGTATGATGATTATTCTTGTTACACTTGGTAGGATGGACAGAGATTTCAGCCAAAGATTCTGGAAGTAGGAGAATGTAGGGGAATTTGGTTTTTACTTATGAAAACAGAAAGAATTTTAGAAGAAAGAAAGTATTAAAACAACTTAATTTTCAAACTATACAGATAAAAAGGAAATAACACAGGGCAGGCTATTAGGAAAAATTTGTAATTATCCTAGGATTTTTTTGAATTAAAATTATTTCAACAAATTAATATGTAAAACCTTTCCAGAAAGAACAAAATCACTTGCTACATATTACTTAACATATGTGAATTTAGTACAAGAAGTCTAGAAACTTAAGTCAAAATTCTTTAACAAAAACCCCAGAAAGATGTTGTATATTTTAATAATGAAAATAATGACTGCAAATGTTGATTTGAATGTATAGAAATAATCTCTTTTTTTTTTTTCTTTTTGAGGTTAGAGACAGGCTAGAACCTTTCTATTCAAATTCTGAAATTAATTCAAATTCTGAAATTAATTAAAAAGTTTTTATGTATAACCTAACAAAATGAAAACCTGCTGTTAAGGTAATAGCTCCAGTAGAATTATAGAATCAGGGAAGTTTTTAGATTGGAAAATAACTTAATGATCATGGAGTCCAGCCATCAACCCAGCACTGTAAAATCCACCTCTAAACCATATCCCTAAGCACCACCTCTAAATGTACTCATGATCACCAGTACGTTACTACTTCTGGAAAGTCTGAATGCATGTGAAGTGATAAAAGAAAAAAGAGAAGCATAATAAATATTGTCTGTTTCTGCAGATCTCTTGCAAAGCAGATACAATTGGAAGAGTGCAAAAGCAGTGAAAATATATACAAACCTTCATGCTAATTTATTCTCAAATAGAATTTCACATGATGAAATATGTGAAAATTGGTAGATATGTAACTTGCATATGTTGCTTTTGTGTATCAGATATAATTAACTTAAAATATATTAATATCAGAACAGCAATGGAATGTAGACTCAATAATTTAGCTTGAGATTAACTAAAGTGAAACAGATGTGTTCCTTTATGTAGATACATATCTACATAAACATTCTTCCTTTAGCTCGAATATTTGGGAGAGAAGAAATGTTAGAAAAAGTGCTCTAAAAAAACCCCAAACCATCAGAAAATCTGATGGTAAGACTTGCCACCACCTCAAACCAGACGTATTATGATATTTTACCAGATGCATTTTTTCTGAAATTCTGACTAAAGATTTGTGAGAAAGGAGTCCTTTGGTTCATAATTTTCACTTCCTGTTTTTGTGGGCTTTTAGAGATTCATTCATTTTAAGTGGGAGAACTGTTACTGAATTAAGAGGGAGAGAATTTTTTTCAAATCTGGTGAGATAAGAGAGAAGGAGATGATACAAGACAGCATAAAGGGAATTAGAAGGTCAAGAGGAAGAAAAGCTAAGTAGTTGACAATTTATGAAGTGATGAAATATGTCTGACTTGAATATTCTGAGTGAGTGGTAACATAAAGAAATTGCAGCGGTTCTTCCTGGGCAGTACTGTTCTTTTTCAGAAGTCGTTAGAGTCCATATACAGAAAGTGATGATACAGGAAGATGCTGATTTTGCCTCCTATTTGCAATTTTTTTTGCTTATTGGAAGGATCTCCAAGGGGACAGTTTTAAAGTAGGGTTTCATAGAAATCCCATCCACATCTTAATGCCGCATTTCATGCAAGATTTTAAAATACCAGTGCTGTCAGCTTTAGGCTCAGGGCATCATATTTATATTAAAATGAGTGGAAAAGGTGGTCTCAGGCTTTTCATGCCTTCCATAAGACAGGTGAGGAGCTTAGGGGAGATGACTTGGGAAGCGAGGTTGAGCAGTCAGCTTTTTTAAGTTTAGTGAAAAGAATGCCAATGGAGCTAGATAATTCCCCATAGTGGCAGTCTACGAGGATCAGTGATCACTGTGTGCTCCTTGTAAGAACCAGAAGAGATCACTAGGAAACATTCTCCCTTAGAAGGGTGCTGGCCAATTTCTCTACTTTTTATGCATCAAGTCCTGACATGAAAGCAAAAGATAGAAAAATTAAATGAGAAATCGCTTTGTGAGACTTGAGGCATATTGGAGCCTGCCTCATCAGAGTCAGATTCTATAGACTACTACAGAAAACTGTAAATAGACAGGATTTGTTATCTGTGCTCATTTTAATTAAGTTTTCCCAAAAGTGGAGGGATGCTCTTTTCTGGAGATGTTACTATCCAAATTTCAGTTTAATTCTAGGCTTCTTTTTAAGTCCAGAGAGTGATTTTATACCAGTTTGTTGTGGTTAGCAAGTCAACATTTAGAGTTTTCATTTTCTTTGTATAGTGTTTCACACAGCAAGGAAACATGTTTTCATACCTGTGTGCACTATAGCGTTGCTTATTCTATGACTTTCAGGAGCCACTCTAGTCATTATTTCTCTGTATATTAAAGAACAGTTACAAGTTTTATATTGAAGAAATGGAGATTGGTTCTTTAGCCATGTTCACTGTCAGAGCCAGCAGTGGGGAAAAGTTTGTATTGGTCATTGGGTGTACAGCGTTAGCGCTTTTTACCCCTTTTCAGGAACACACTCAGTCCTATTCAGACTAAAGCCTCAGAGAGGTGGCAGTGCTGTTCAGCTGCAGCACAGACATGGCTGATTCACTTCCTTATCTGTGTTCTTTCTGATTTCTAGTACAGTTTTTAGACCACTTCTAGTGATTTCTAATTCTGTTGAAATTTTTTTGTTTTAAATTTCCATTCCGTAGGTCATCCATGACAGTAACCATGCAAGGGTAAGGCTAGAAAGGGAAAAGGACATGCATGAGGTTAGTGTAAATTATGCCATGAACAACATGAGTGTGCCTTTTTAATAAACAAGTCCACACTCTGAAATTCCTTGTATGCATTTTTATAAAGGGGGCAGACAGGTAATGAAATGAATTAAATTTTAAGCCAAAAAAATAGCATCTCTGGTTAAAATGCTGTGATATAATTAAATTGTTACACGTTGCCAGATGATGTCATGGAGGCCAGAACTACAGATGACTTTAGAAAGGGATTAGTCTAATTTGGGAGTTCATGTGCTAGGGATTGGCAGAAGCTTGAAAGGCATACCAGGGAAAAATGACTGTATAAATTCTATATCCATCAATTAATATCCACTGTCTGATGGAGAAATCTGGATAAACTGAGCTCCAATTCAATCTTTTTTGTGTTCATGTGAGAAATATCTGTTAAAAATAGAATAAAAACTTGATTTCTACTGTACAAGGAAAATTTTCAGATGCCACTTTGACAGCTGACACAGCAACATGAAGCCTGAAGTGGAGATGAAATATCTAAAAAGGCAAAGCCCTACCATTCACATAATAAAGAAGAAAATTTTCATTTCTTAAATTTTCATTACAGTAATGCTAATGCTATAATGGTTAAGTGTTAAAAGCCATTGTTAGTCAGGGCACAGTCTGCATTTCAAAATTAGATTCTGTTATATCCAAAGAAGAAAATTGAAAAACTGTCCAGTAACTACATATGTTTTACAGATATTGTCCCTATATTAAACAACAGCAAAAACATGCAAATTTTCATGACACATAAATCAGTACTAAAATACTGGATATATGTCCCATTTAGAATAGAAGAGTTAGACAAACTAAACACATTTCGTGGAGTTATTAGAGATGAAGATACAAAAGCATAAAGGTTAAGACTGAGAAGTAATCAGATTAAAACTCAGAAAATCTTTTGTCTTCTCTGGGGACATTGCATTTCATATGAAATACCCTGACTGTAAATAATAACTACTTAATGCAAAACATATTTGACTTTTAGCTTCTTTATTGAGTCATAGAAAAGCCATTACTATTCTGCCCACAAAGCTGGGATTTGACTGTTTTCTGTATCCTAAAAAAGGATGAGAACCTTAGGTACAGATTTCCAGGCACACAGTGGTTTTCTTTGTTAATTTCATGAGCTAACAATAATCACATTAGCACATTTTCAGCAATAGGAATCTGGTTTAGATTTTTGAAATTTTAAGGTGTTTAGAAGGGTTGCCATAGTTTTTGTGTGCTTCAAGTGTGTCTGTAAAGCATGTTATTAAGAATAATTTCCAATGTTCAGAATAGTTGCTGTTTGAAAACTGTCAGAAATGTTACAGTATGACTTTTTTTTCCCTTTAACTTTCTGACACTCTTTAACCTTCCTGTCTGTTAAATTAAGAAATATAATGATCTATTAAGCAATTAGCAAATGGAACTGTAAATGTGATAGGACTATGGTCAATATTTCAAAGACACCTGCCCAAACTTTCAGTCTTTGGGGAATATCAGTGGGCCGGAATAATGAATGTGTTTTTTAAAACAAATTTCTTTATTTTCAACCAGAGCAAAACAGTATGAAATTTTCTCCTGACAGCTACACAGAACTGTAGAATTGTTTAGGTTGAAAAACCTTTAATATCACGAAGTCCAAAATTATCTCAGCACTGCCATCTTGACCATTAAACCATGTTTCCAAGTCTACAGTATTTTGAAGGCTTGCAGGAATGATGATGCTATCACTTGCCTGGTCACACTGTTCCAATGCTTAATCATCCTTTCAATGAAGAATTTTTTCCTTATATCTGTTCTAATTCTCCCCTGATACAAATTGAGACCATTTCTTCTCATCCTGTCTTCTTGTTATCTGGTAGAAAAGACTGACACCCACATCACTACAATCTCCTTTCAGGTAATTGTAGAGAGCATGAAGTCTCCTGCAAAGCCCTCTTTTCTCCTGGTTAAACAACCCCAGCTCCCTCACCCACTCCTGATAACACTTGTGCTCCAGACCATTAAACAGCTTTGTTTCCCTTCTCTGGAGCTGCTCCAGCACCTCAGTGTCCTTCCTGAATTAAGGGCCCAGGACTGGATACAGCAGTCAAGATGTGGCCTCACCAGTGCTGAGTATGGGAGAAGAATCACTTCCCTGGTCCTGCTGGCCACACTTTTTCTGATACAAACCAGATGCCATTGGCCCTCTTGACCACTTGGACACACTGCTGGCTCATGTTCAGCTGCTGTCAAGCAGCAGCACCAGGTCTTTCTGCGCTGGATTGCTTTTCAACCCCTCTCCTCAAATCTGTAGGGCTGCATGGGGTTGGTCTGACCCAAGTGCAGGACTTGACATAGCAATAGTAATAGCAACATAGGAAGAAACCCACTTCTATGCAGATTGAGATTATCTTGTCAAAGAGAGAAATATTCCACTCTGTGTTATACTTTGACAAGGATCAAACGAGCTTTGTCATCAATAACATCTTCCTTCACCAAATGAAATATGGCTTTGAATTTCTGTGTCATTAAAAGTTTCAGCAAGCCATGTCTATGGATTTTTCCAGCATTAAGGAATATTGAGTTTATAGCTGGAGCAGTAAACCTGAGTATTTATTTGGAAACAGTGTCCGGTAAAATCTAGTTTAAATTTGTACTTATAGCAAATGCTTGGGAAACTTCCTTGTTGCATCGTGATACAAAATCCAAAATTTATAACTCTTTATGTATTATATAACTCAATAGGTACTGCCTATTTTTTTCCATTTCTTTGCTTCTTAGCCTGTATTTTTCAATGGATCCTAAATTTTCTGTATTTCTCTGTCCCTCTGGAATTCATTAGTTCTAGATTGTAAAGGGGGCAGTTCGATGTAAGATTATTTGGGTTGTTCCCATTTCAAACTGAGATGTCCAATCAACACCTGCAGACTGTGTATGCATTAGTTTACTCTGCGTGCTGCCCAGGAAGTATAGTCTAATGATGGTTTTGATTGAGTAAACATTTTCAAGTAAGGTTTTATTGTATATATTCCCAGTGCAAAATGAACAAAACAAGTTAATCACCCTGGCACTTCTTTTCTTGTGAAACTAACTTGTTTGGAATTTTATTAAATTCTTTTTCACTCTTTAGATCTCTGCTATTGAGACTGTTCAGAACCACATATACATTTATAGGTAAAGAGGATTATTTTTTGTTATTTTAGCTATAAAGCACTTTTATCTAAAAATAAGTTTCACCTAAACATATTGCAATGGCATTGTCCCTATAAATGTGAGCATTGATATTTATGAATCTTGTACATAGCAAAGATTATAAGACTTCTCACCAGGAATGTGTTATAGACTTTTTTTATAAAACGTTACAAAAAGTATCCATTCTGTTAGATGAAACCATTTCAAACTTCTTTCATTACTTGAAGACATAATATTGTCTTTACAGATCTTTTGAAGGCAGGATTTTTTGTTAGATGAAAAAATTCTTCCAATATTTGAAAAGATCAACTGAAAGAGATGGCTGGTAATAGAACTTCAGGGCAAACCCCAAGAGGGTTTTGATCCACAATCCCTTAAGGTGTTGTACATTTGTGTTTTCATTCATACTAGTGCCTTCAAATACTTTGCAAGTTTGAAAAATATTTTTTTTTTTATTTCACACTAAAGGTCTCATTCAGAGAGGCACTGTACAACAGTATATCCTCTTTATGTTGCTCTTCTTGGGAGTCAAGAAATGGTATGGCCTAATGAGGTGCTACATAGGTTATCAACAGGATTGTAGGATGCACATCAATAGCTTTACATCAGAGGCAAACCTAAAAGATTTAAAAGAAAAAACATTAGGTGAAGAGTTAGTACCTATGATGCCATTTTCCAGGGAGAGAAAGTTCAATAATAATACCAAATAAAAAATAACAAATAACAAAAGTAAATTCTTAATGAGGTGTTATTTCTGATTCATTTATGATTACTAAAGAAATTATTTCATCAATTAAATATTTAGATATTTATGTGATTTTCAGAGCTAACAAGTATTTTTAAGATACTTAAAAATAATTCATTTGAAGTAGTGTATGTGACTATTTTCAAAAGACCTGACGAAAACATTAACATTTATGAAAAGAAATAAACATAGGTTTAATGTTTTAAATCTTTTGTAATGTAATCATAACCAAGCCAAAAATGATTACATGTGATCTATGTTGTTTATTGTCACTCTGCATATTCTTCAAAATTATTTCTTTATTTCTGTAGAACACAAATGTCAGTATTTTTGCTTATTTGACACGGACACTTGTGAATTAATTACAGTTGGTCTGTAACACTGGAATATAATTTTCTTTATAGTTCTTTTAGTCTTTAATACTGTATATCCTTAGGTGACATATCAATTTAAAATTGGGCTTAGTCTGGTAGATTGAAATCAAATGTGATCTTTTATAATTAATATATTTTGAGGTAGAGGAAAAAGTAACAAGATTTAATAAATCATAAGGTGGTTCTTAATGTTAAATCTAATCACTCTGCTTTTAGACTTATTACTTGATGAAGTCTTACATTGTAAAATATATACTGAGGCAGATTGGTTTACAATTAAATGCCTGAGATGATATAATGAGATATGACATGTTAATGTATAATTTTCACCATATCTCTGTCCTATCTTGCAATTGGAAACTTTTCAGTGAGATATTTGATTTTCGAAGTAATGGAAAAATTGAATTCTGAGTATGCGTGTAGGACAAATTTGATGTTTCAAATGCTGCATCTGAAAATACAGCTATGATGAAAATACAGAGTCATTTGGTAAAAAATGTACTTGCATTCTGTCAGGATAGCAGTAGGATTGTGTCTTCCCTGATATATCTTTGCAGTTTAGCTATAGAAAAAACTGAGGTGTACAGCATAAACACATGAAAAACTTACCGTACTGAGATGAGATGAAAGCTCTGTCTTGCACAATATTGTGTTTGATCTATTACAAACATCTATGGAATAGTATGGAAACAGGTAAGTAGGTATTGATAGCTTCATGCCTCCTTCCACTAGGTGTCTGAATCCACTTCCAAATTCACTGCTAACTGTTTTTCTATCAGTAGGTCTAATTCATTCTAATTCTTTTTTTTTGAGATATTTTGATTGTTTTGAGTTGTGTGACCCCCTAACTCCATTTAAAATTCCCTAACAATTTTATTAGAAAAGGCAATGAATTTTTGCTAGATTACTTTCTCCATACCACACATGAATTTCTAGATAGCCATCAAGTAGACTCCAGACCTAGAGTTTCCAGGTTTACAAGTTCTGGAAGACATAGTCTGTCTGATGTGTTTCAGTTACAGGGAGTATATGGCATCTGAATTAGGAATAGCTTATGGTAGTGCTTGAGGCCATAAAAAATAACTTGAAAATCTTCATGAAATCACAGAATCATAGAATTAGTTTGGGTTTGAAGGGATTTTTAAAAGTCATCTAGTCTAACCCCCCTAAAACAAGCAGGGACATTTCAGCCAGATTAGGTTGCTCAAAGCCCATCGACCTGGCCTTAAACACTTCTAGCACCTCTCTGGGTAACTTGTTCCAGTGTGTCACCACCCTCACAAGAAAGCATTTCTTTCTAATATCGAATATAATTCTGCCCTTTTACAGTTTAAAGCCATTTCCTCCTTGTCTCTCTGGAGAGGGAACCCTTTTTACAAGCCTTTGTAAAAAGGGTTCCCTCTCCAGCTCTCCTATAAGCCCACTTTGCATAGTGGAAGGTTGCCATGAGGTCTCCTGGGAGGCTTCATTTCTCCAGGATGAACAGCGCCAGTTCTCTCAGCCTGTCCTGTTAGGTGAAGTGTTCCTACCCTTGGATTATTTTGTGGTCTTCCTCTGGATCTGCTTTTGTGTGCTGAGGAGTTCAGAGCTGGATGCAGCATTCCATGTGGTGTCACATGAGGGCAGAGAGGAGGGGCACAATTACTTCCCTTAACCAGCTGGTCACACCCCTTTTGACTCAACCCAGGATATGATTGGCTTTCTGAAAGTGCAAGTGCACATTCCTGGCTCGTGTACAGATTTTCATCCACCAGCACCCTCAAGTCCTTCTCAGCAGGGCTGCTCTCCCACCCCAGTACAGCTAGCTGTGCTACTTTTCCAGGAGATGTTGAGGTGGTTGAAGTCCCTGTCTTAGGTTAAAAATGTAAGATGTGCCCAAAGTATGTATTCTATCACCATCTGAGGTGTTGGAACCAGGTGGGGCAGTGTTTCCCTTATCTTCTGCTAATGGCCCATCAATGCCTTGCCCTATGACTCATAGATAACTCCCTCGGGAAGCCCTTTCTGTTCAATGGGCCATCAAGAACCCATCAGAATGATATCAGCCCATTGTGAGATGCTCCACCCAGGGGGAGGAGCCAAGCATTCCCACCTGCATATAATCCTGGGTTTAGGACAGCAGAGTCAGCTTTTTTCCCCCCACTGGATTCACGGAGGACAAGAGCTACCAGACCTTTCTACAAGACCACTGCTTCGACAAGACCATTTCATCTGGACTGCTACTAACACCCTAACTAACAGGGTGTCAGGTTGTATTCTGACTCTGTCAGTGGTATTTTATACTATTGAATTTATTTTATTTTACTTTATTTTACTTCTTTTCTTTTGCTCTTATTAAATTGTACTTCTGACTTGGAGTCTCTCACTGGTTTTGCTTTCAAACCAGTACAGTCCCCCAACAGGAAGAGAGCCTTTGAGCCTGATGCCTCCTGTAGCTGGAACAGAAAGGCTTCATCAAAAATCATCCTTATTTGACCTGTAATAGACATCAACCACAAGGTTCTCTTTGTTGCCATTCTCCAATTCTTGCCCAATCATACATACACTGTTTTGGTTCAGTTACTTTGCAAAGTATTTCACCTTGGTTGTGTTCACATCTAATCAGGATTAAACGAAATTACTGTATGTAATGACTTCCTATGAAAGATTTTGTTTTATAATCCATACTATGGAAAAAAAAAAAAAAAAAGGTCTTCAAAGGGAAACTTTGAAACTTTCGCAGAACTGGAACAGATTTGATAGATTTGGAAGTTTCCAAGTGGTTTTAGATCTAAAGAAAAAAAAGACACATCTCTGTCTCTCAACTGTACATCAGAACTACCATACAGATACACAGGCCATATAGTATTTATCACATAGACAAACTATGAAAGGACCACTCAAACTCTGTGCAGAATATTGAATACACAACTATATTCAAAAGAATTATTGGCATTTTACTTGCACACATATGCATGCATTTTTTTGTATTGGTATCCATATATAAATATGTAAGTTAGATGTTAAAGCTTTTTTTTTTTATTACCCTTAGAAATTCATATTTAACTTACAAAGGACCATTTCTCACCTTCTTGTAAAAAAGCCATCCTTGTATTTTTTTTGATAGTGCTGGCTTTGAAACTTGATATCATGTCAGGAGAACACATCTAATACCATGCTTTATCAGTTGTGGAAGTTAACTTCATTCCTGGGTCTTGGAAAGCTTTTCTGAACAATATTTCACATTGCCTCTATGTGATAATAGTTTAAAATCTAAACATTTATTTAGTGACTAACACAGTTTGCTGTTAGAAATATGCTTATATTTCCAATTTGAAATATTAATAGATTAGACTTGATGATCTTTTCCAACAAAGGTCTTTTCCAACCTAGTTCATTCTGTGATTCTGTAATATTTAGGAATGCATATATTAAATTGTAGTAAGAGCAAATGGGAGTACTACTAATCATTTATATATATATATATATATAATATTTGAGGTAAAAGTTATTAGAGCTGTTTTATTTCTGTCGGTATTCATCTTAACAAGCAAGTTAGTTTAGGAGTTACGTGTGTTTTTGTACCATTTCAGTGCAGCTGTACAATTCAGAAGAAACTGCTTCTGAATTGCCATTCATGGGTTATGATGCTAGTCTCATAGCTGTCGCTCTAACTCGCAGGCTGTAGTAAGAAGAGCAAATTGGAGAAGTTAGAAATCCAGAGAAAACTGGCAGATGTGATATATTATATGGGATTACAGCAGTCAGATGATTTTGTATGAAGGAGAATGCCATGCATTTGAAATATATTTTGGTGTTGCTCTTAGGAGGTGTGTACCACATGCTAGATACACAGAGGGTTTTTTTATAATTGTCTGATAATTTTGATAACCATTTAATAGAAAATTATTACGCAAGTTTGCCTACATCTTAAATAAGTTCCTATCTCTAGGAAAAAGTTTTTAAATCTGACTTCATCCACAAGAGGGAAAGACTCTGATAGCCTCTGTGGTAATACATGGTTACAAATGGTTTTGTACTTGGACAAAAGAACTCACAGCTGATCTCATTGAATAAACTGTGAGTTCTAGTCTTTAAACACCCTATGAAACCATAGAAAGTGTTTCTGTGTAAATCTATTGTGCATTAAAGGTGTGTGATCAATCAGCATATTTACAAAATAAAATGCAAGAAATAGCTTGAAAATTCTCATGTTCTGAATACACTACAAAATACAGTTTGGGGTTCTTTTCCATACAAGAAATAGTGACAAAGCTGTATCTGTACCTGGCTGTAAAATTTAGTGATCTTTCTTAATTTCATCATCAATATCTACAGCGTGTTGAAGGGATCTGAATTATCATGTATGCACTAACTTTTCAAAAGAATTATTTAAAGTATTTGTACAAATAATTCTTGGTTTCTATCCCATTTTTATTTTCTCCAAAATATGCAGTTTTCCCTCTGTGCTGATTCAACATATGTAAGCACGTCTTACCTTTCATTGAATTAAGAAAGACATAATATTATCATCTTCTATGCATATGTTATTTTATTAAAATGGGGAATCCATTTTCATGGCTATTTTGTAAAATATAAAAAGACAAAGTAGTTCAAGAAACTATAAAATTAAGAATGTTAATATAAATCTTGCAGTATTTTTCTTAGTATAGAGATGTACGTACGAATTAGCCACAGAGAAATTAAGCTGCCTGTATGGTATGGAATTGAACTGAACGATCTCTGTGTAATAAATTATATAAATCATGGGGACCTTTTTGTATTTTCAGCATTTTGGTCTGTAATTTGTTCTTAACACTACCTTGCTCATGTATAACTCAGTCATTAGGTTGAAATAATTCACTGTGCCAATTTCTTCCTTGGCTGAGGGCTGTGATGTATAGTCAAGCTGTGAGGAAAAGCAAAAATTAAAACAAAATATAAATGAGACACATTGAAACACTGCAGTGTTTTGGGCCTTAACTCTCTAAGTACAGATACAGTATACGATGCTGTAAAACAGTCTTAAAAATTCTAGTTTTCATTAAAGTTGGATTCAGCTCTTCATTTTCTGACCTAAAATATTTTAATGATATGCATGCACATCATAGGGTTAAATTTTGTTTCCTTGAAAATGTTTTCTTTTAAAATACTTATTTTAAAACTTTAGCAAAAGGAAACACTGCTAACATAGATGTATGTCTCAGTTTGTACATGGAACTTTTCTACTTTTAAATTCAGAATTGCAGTGATTAGATGTATTTTGCAGTTTACTGACATGTGTGACTATCTGGCAGTCTCCAATTTTCTTTCTTTTTTCATAAAAACCAAACAGTTTTTCTGCTTTATGGAGAACTTTCTTGCTGCAGCACTGCATAGAAAGATATTTCAACATCATCTGTGAAAAAGGAGATAGGAATATCAGATATTTAATAGCTAGAATGCAAGAAACAAAGACAAAAACATCACTAGAATGTTAAGAGTTATAACATAAAATGGTCTGTGTACTTCTTTATTTCCTGTATTATGACATCTCTGGTACTTCTGTTTGCTAAATAAATAAATGCATAAAATCTTGATAGAGCTCATGCAAAACTACCACTGATCTCAGATTCTTTATGTAAGCGATACTCAGGGTGCTTCAAATATATAACATTCTGTGTCAAAATCAAATTCTTTTAATACTCCCCAGTGTTCCATCCTGATGCCATCTTTCTGCTTTCTTTAATTCATGAAAGAAAATTTTAACCAGCACAGACTACTTTAAAATACTCTTTATTCTTAGTTTAATAATAAGATATTAATTTTCAAATATGTGCTAATCAAAAGAAAAGCAGATGTTGAAAATTAGTAACTTGGGGGTTTGTTCAAAACTTGTAATTTTACAGTAAATCGTGTCACAGGAATTGACCTCTTCTATGGATATTGCTGTTCCAAATGAGAATGTTTAATTAAGAGGTAGCTGTTCTTCCTCTTGACAGACAACACTAAGCTGGTTGGGAGTGCTGATTTGCTGGATGGTAGAAAAGGATCTACAAAAGGATCTGGACAGGCTAGATCAATGGGCCAAGGTCAATTGCATGAGAGTCAGTAAGACCAGGTGCCCTAAATTGTGTTTAACCTGGAGAAAAGGAGGCCCAGGGAAGCACTTACCACTCTCTACAACTGCCTGAAATGAGGTTGTGGTGTGGTGGGGGTCCATGTCTTCTGCCAGGTAACAAGTGACACGAAGAGAAAAAATGTCCTCGAGCTGCACCAGGAAAGATGGATTGGGTATTAGGATAATTTTTTCACAGGAAGAGTTGTAAAGCATTGGGACAGACTGCCCAGGGAAGCGGTGGAGTCATCATCCCTGGAAGTGTTCAAAAACTGTGGATACAGCACACGAGTACATGGTTTGATGGTGCAGGTGGTGGTACTGTTTCTAGGCTCAATCGTTGGACTTCATGATCATAAAGGGCTTTTCCAGCCTTAACAGTTCTGTTTCTAATGCTGTGAATGCAGGTGATGAGGTGCCTTTGGCAGTCAGACACATTATTGCCTTCTGTTTCATAAGATTTTCAGACACATCTGCACATGTTTTTATATTCCTTATTTTGTATTGGTTTGGTAAAATACAGTTAAGCATGTATTCTTTTTGACAAGCAGCAAAGTAATATTGTAAAGTGAAACACAGGCCAATAGACACTAAATACATTGCTGTATCCTGGAATACACAAAGGCCAAGTCCTGAGTCAAAATTAACTTTATGAAGTGGGATAATGAAGTAGGAAATGTGACCGTGGGAGAATGCAACTTTCCCAACTACTTTCCCAACTACTGCACTCAGCCTAGAATGTAAACTGGAGAGAGAATTCATTCCTACTGAAAAAGACCCAGCAATCTATTGAGATTGTTAATTTGTTTTGAAATTACTCTTCCTAAGAAAACTTGGAATTTCAATTCCAGATTCTATAATAAGAACTGGGGAAACAGGGCAGAAAAGTACAGATCTATAATCATAAGCTTTGATTCCAGTAGTTCAAAATAAGGAAGAATTTTTCTAACTTCATGTGAATTTTAAGGTTTAGTATGATCAGATGAAGAGGGAAAATGAGCAAACAGTAGTTTGACAATAGTTTAATAGTTACTTATTCATTTTGGAATAAGTAAAATATTCCAGATTTTTCTAGTTCATAGAGATTAATTACTATCAAAGTTTGTTTACCTTTATCTTGTACAAAATCTTAGGTTGCCATAGTTGCTTAGGTAAAATAAAATTAGAAAATGTTAAAATTTAAAGCAGGTTTTTTCGGGTGCTGGTCTCTCCTCTCTGATACCATTTTTTCCTAATAGCCTTGCCATGATTTATGAACCTGAAAAAAGAATGTAACCTGCTAGTGCAAAGTATTTGCTCCCTAGAACAAAGTAGAAACTGTAAAATTACATCATCTTTTTTCTGCTCTTGGCATAAAATGTACCACACCACCCCTTACACAATCAACTCCATGAAAATAAAACTTAATAAAAAATTCAGGATCTAGATAAACTTCAGGAAGTTGTAAGGAAAATAAGGGAGTCAAGTGAAGAAATACAATATTAAAAGAAACATGCTGTTAGGTATAAGGAGCACAGTGTAATACTCAGAAACATAATAGTTTATATCTCTGCCTAAATCAACCTCTTGAAGGGATTGAAACCTGATATAGAAGCATCTGTGATTCCTAATATTGTAAATAGAAATCATGCCTAAAAAAATATGTCTTTAAAAATGAGTCATTTTAGAGAGTCTTTAATGTATATTTTCTCTGCTGTTGTCTTCTTAAGAAAGCTTCTTCTGTCTCAGGAGATGACATTCTATAAATGGATCTCACTGGTCAGGATTAGTTTCCACTATTGAAGAATGCATTCATATTCCAGAACAATTCAGTTTGGGTGGTTAGAACATTTCCTTAGAGTCTTCACCTGTGCTATTTATTGCCAGTTATATTCATTTATTCCCACATCTTGAAGTTAGTTTCTTCCACAGCTTTTGTTTACCACTCTGGTTAGTGATTATATTCCTTCTCAGATTACACTTGGCAAGGCTAAACAGAATAAATATTTTTAGCCTTTTCAGTTCGTAAAAACAATACTTAATGTATACATTCTGATTGTTTAGTTCATATGTGCATGACTCTGAATTTTGCATTTTTACATTCAATTCCATTTAGTTATGTTCTGTTAATGTAATTGACTAACTCATAAAGCACTTCCTGTAAGAACTTGCGTGGTTTACACCTGTTGAAAATAAAGAAATTGTGTAAGCAATCTATGCTGATACACTCCATTTTACTTGACTCATTAAGGTTCTACAGAAGGTCCACCTCATTTAAAGAGCTCCACTAGAAATCTTCCTTCAGACTCTGGCCTGATTCTTCTCTATATCATAATTCTTCTCTGCACTCTTGTCTTCAACTTAAGTTTCTCTGAAGCCAATATCAAATCTATCACACTTCTGGTTTAAAAATAAAACTATTTAGCTCACTTAGAATCCGTCAAATATGGCAAATATGAATGTATATGAGTGAGTATGGTTTTTTTTTTTCCTTTTACCATGTCCTTAAATTTTTTTTCTTCAATATTTGCTGAAGTCTTGTTTCTTTCATAGTTTCATCCCAAAACCGTAAATCAAATATAGTAGGTTTCTTAATATATTACAGTTATGGAGGTACATACCACTGAATTAGTCTTTAAACAAGGGGCTTCAATGGTTTTTCAATGGTTTCATGATCCCTACTACATCTGTTGACAATAGAAAAACAAAAATAAACAAAAATATGTACTCTAGTCTGTAATAATATAGTACTTAGTTTTAATATGCTTTATTTTGAAAAATATTTCAGGTTTTGTACACTTTCTAGAATGAAAGATTATTTGAAGGAGTGGATTTTGAAAAAGAACCAGATGCCAACCACATGATGTGTGGCAAATGGGTGAGCAGAGGCTCAAGGCTAATCCCACGTGCTGCTACCTGTGCAGTGCACACTGAGTCCTACAGAACATGCACTCTGTATTCATCCATTCATCATGGATCACAGAACTCTTTCCAACCCCTACAGAGAAAGTTTTGACTAAAACCTCACTCTGTAGGTGTTTGTTTCCAATTACCGCATACAACATAACATGAAGTTATGACAAGCACATTACAGTTATAATGTGTCAATAAATTATATGCTACCAATCGAGCATATGCATACCTAAAACAAAGTGGCAAACTGAAATGAAAACAAAATTAATGCCAAAATAATGCCAGTGAGCGTCTCTACCATATGTAAACCTGAGCAAGTTATTTTGTGGAAATAGTCTAAAAAGAAAATGTGTTTACCAAAATCTGTGATTGATTTCAACTTGTGCTTGTAACTAATTTACTCATACTGCAGCCAGTCTTATGTACTCAGTGACTAAGCAGTTTATTTACATTAAAATCTGTTCTACCACCTAAGCCCCTAAACAACATAATGAGCTTGCAGTGTTTTTGAGAGCAGATACGATAGTTCTGTTTTATGTTTATTCCCTGGGTACAATTTAAAATTGATTTAAAATTCAGAAATTGTCTTTCACTCAAATATGAACATTTTGCATTTAGAATAAAAGAAATATCCTAAGCAATACAAGAAATAGCTGTTAAGAAGCCTAATTTTACAGGATATAACGTTATAAGTATACATCCTATGCATCTAGTTGATGAGTTTATAAAATCTAATGTATTAAACATCCAGTCCTTAAAGCAAAGCATATGTTTAATGCATTATACAGCAAATTCAAGATTAGAACCTATGAATTTTATTCTTTGTTGATTGTCTGGGACTTACATGTTTTTGTGAAGAAGTTTCTAAACATCATGTTTCTAACATGTCATTTACTAAATTAATGACCGTTGGATTTCAAGAAATTAGAAATAGTTATAGTGTAGTTATAGTGTAGTAGCTCTAGGTAATATATGAAAATGTTGGAGTTTAGGAACTGAGATTTAACTTCTGTAAAATTTGAATTTACAACCAACTGCTTTAAAAAAACCATCACTGACAGCACTGTATGGGCCATCCATTCTATTTATTAATTGCAACACAAGAAATTCACATATTTCTGAATTGAAATGTAAAATATTGCATACTTTAATTTAGCACATACAATAATTCTTTATGCTAACATACTTTCAATAAAAATATTAGCATTGCAGTAGAAAATGTGATCATTTTAAAAGGTGTTCCATTTTCTCCATGATTTTCTCCAGTTTTAATTCTGTCTGGAAGGGTATTTCAGAATTCAGTTTTTATTGTGGTCCTATTTACATGAGCATGTAACAAGGAATTCTAAGAATATGCAATAATAAACATAAAGTTCTTGCTGATAAAAAGTGTTTGCCTGTCATAACTGTGTCAGTTTCCCATTCTGTTGTTTAGCACTGAGTTTGACAGATACACTCTGTGCCATCAGTGTCTTGCTCTGAACTGTATAAAGGTAAAGCTGCCACACTAATTTGTTTCAAAGAACTTCCAAATTTGACTGCACAATGCACTATATCCAGAGGAAAAGATACCACAATTGTTAATATACTTTAAGAACAGCACTGCTTATAAATATATTTTAAGGAGAAAAAAAAATAGAAATATATTTTTGTATTTGTGTATTCCTTCTGTAAGTTGTTTTCCCATTTTGCTTTTTTGTGAATATGAAAATGAATAGCAGTGTGGAGATGCAATGTGCAGGAATCTTTTACAATTGATTTTTAATATTTAAAGAACATTTACATAAACAGAGTAGATTTCAGCTACGTATGACTCAGACTTATATCAGTGTTAATTTGCCCTTTTTCAAAGACTTGAAAATTCTGCAGGTAAAATGAAGTGGGTCCATTCTTACCCCATTCTCAAACTGTTAAGTACAGTAGAGCAGCAGGAATTAAGGGTCACAAAGCTCCTACACAACTGATAGGGAAGGATTATTCCTAAGAGAATGTCAACCCAAAGAAAGCATCAAGATATAATAGGAATGAGTTACATTGACACAGACTTAGGTTTTTCTGCAATGTTATCAGCTCTGTCTTTGCTCTTGCAGCAACAAGACCACCAGACTTTCTGTACTCTATATTTGCACCTCCTTCTGAAGAAATACTTGCTTAATAGGTCCTCTATAAAATCATCAGAAAGATTTCACTCATAGTGTTCCTTCACAGCATTAATAGTTCAATACTGAAATTTTATATACAAACAGAATTGCCATAAAAGAAGTAACTTTTTCCTTTCCTACTCTAAATTTATTTGTAAAATCTTGAACCTGGTAGCTGGATTAGGTGCACAGTAATTAATCTAGGGTCTATTTTATTGGTTATCTGTTCTCCTCATTAACATCTACTAATATATCATGCAAATAAATGCTAATTTCAATTTTCAAGTACTTCAGATAATTTCAAATATTTAAGATTTTTGTGGAGGCCACCATGCTGCCCACCTCCAAGAGGGATAGAAAAAGCAAAATAAAATACTTCTTGAATATTTTTTTGTGATTAATACCTCATATAGAACTCTAAAATCAGTATTGATGTGGGAGATTGAACCTGTTTATAAGGTTATGCTTGTGTTTTTAATATTTTTATTTAAATTTATACAGCTTGTCATTTGATAGCAAATTTCACTAAGGAATTCCTCACTGTTCTGTTTTAATTTTTGCTTTACATCTATCATATAAAGGGGTTTTTTGTAATTTCAGAATATATGATTGAACAGTACAGTCAAGAAGCCACATATCTCTATTAATCTAAAGAATCAAGACACAGGAATAAAAGAGGAGCATTCTAGTCTCCAAAAACTTTAAATTCTGATGCATGATAATTTTTTACAGTGTTTGGAAAATTGTCTTAGGATATAGAAATCAGGGTATTTTGGAGAAGAGAGAGAGCAGCTGAAATATTCTGCCTTGCTCTTCTTGTTGAAGTCATAATTGGGTTTATATTCACCTACTCCCTCTTCTGAAATAGCACTGCCTTGTACCAAATTATCAAGGCAACGTCTGCCAACAGCTTTGTCTACAACACACTGAGGTATTGGATCAAAACTGTATCTTAAAGAGCTTTACTATAGGTATCCTAATTTTCTGCCCAAGTTAGATATTAATTTTATAGCATATAAGAGGTAATTGTTCATAAGCCTGAAGTTTCATTTGATGAAATAAATTACTTGCATTAACCTCTTATTTGGCAATGATGTAAAAAGCAGGTTTTTTCTCCACTGAAAAAGGTGTCTGAAATCTTCAACGCATATAAGAATGTACGATATGTCTGTATAACATCACTGTCGTAGTAGCAGTATATGCAGGGGAACAAAGTATGAATAATTTTTAATTTATTTTTTCATTATAATTTTAGCTTTTTAAATAATCTCAGCTTGGAGAGGAAAAAGGAATTAATGTGAATTTATAGTATTTTAAATTTACTGTATTGTAAATATTGCCAACATTTGCATTCCCAAGTGTTATAAAAATGGTTTGGGCTTCTATTTAGGATAAAGAAATCAATAAAGGAAGTCAGACATAACAAATGAGAATTTCAGGCCTAGTGACAGTAGATAGACCTGGTGCTGTATATTCACACACCTTTCAATCAAGTAATATGTGTACTACAGTGGAATAAACTGAAGGCACTCTAGCATCCAAGTAGACTTTGATCACTTTTGTTCATAAATGTGACTCATATTTCGGTAGCCACTTTTTTCTAAGCTACTGATCTTCCCTAAACTTTACAGTGAGCGCTCAGTGAACTTAAAGGAGCCTTTACTCATTCTGGAAACAGACATTAAATTCTCATGCTGGATCACACTGTTTTTTTCTTAAATATCAGGTACTGTCTCTTTGTTGCAGTTTTTGTTTCTTATGTTGTTTTATCCAATGTCCTTCACATTCTACAGAAAGAATTGTAATGAAAAATGAGTTCTTTTTTGTAATCACAGTGCTTTCATTAATTCAGTTTTACAGCAGAAATGAAGTTTGAAAATACTAATTTGCCTGCTTTTTTAAATTTAATGGTTTTTGTTCATCTTTCTTGATGATTACTCCAACGCTTTCTATTGATTGTCAATTAAGATACTGTATACAATTAAACATGATAAATACACTGTCATAAATCTCCCTAGTTTTCTGAGGGGGAAGCTAAGAAGAGTTCACTATTTTGTAATAAAGATAAAAGGCATAATAGGAACTGCCTTATTCTTTTGATTGCTTGTAATGATAAGACTGCACCCATGTAATCAGTACACTGGTAGAACTATGAATTGGTCATGCAGCTTTTGTGCCAGTATGGTGTCTTACTGGTTCTAAGATATGGCAATTACTTGTTTTGAATTTTGTCCAGATTGGAGCATAATGGGTGGGCTCTGTGCAGTCTGTGAAAGTTGTATGTTACATGTTCTGGGTGTGAAATTAAGGCATGTGGGAATGTGTTTCAAACCTGCTGATGTAATGTGAGACAAATGCAGAAAATAGAGAAGGTCAACCTTCACCCACTGTTCTCTGTATTGCCTGTTCAGCATGACCTCTGTAATGGGCTGTGCCCTATCCTGCACCCAGGTTTTACATAAAACAAAAACAAAACCAAAAAACCTAGGAAAGAAATAGTATCTGAGTTGAGGAGGTGTTACTTGAAGGCATAGTCAAAGCCCTAGTTTGCTCCGGCTAAATCTGCTTTGTCACTCTTTTACTGTTAAACTGACTGGGTCCTTTTTCTACCTCTCTACTAGTCAGAATAGTTGTTGACCCATGCAGAACACATACTGTGCTTCTCACTCCAAGGATGAAAAGCAGCTTTGTTAGCTGTGTTGTCTCAGGTCTCCCAGAGGCATCATAACTATCAGAGGCAGAGTAGTACCCAGAAGTTGTGGGAGCAGTGCTTCCTTGCTGCACCTTTTTTGGCTTTTTTTTTTTTTATGCTACAACAATTGTAAATAACGTTCCTTAAAACATCTCCATCTCTAGTTTCTCTAGGGAAAAGCTCTAAAAAACCACATTTCTTATGGTCATTTATAGCCAGAAGTACCAGTTTTAGAAACACAGTATGGAGGAAACAGGTAAAAACTGAATCTTTTTGCTTTCAACAGAGAGGGGTACTGAAAGTCACTCTAAAAGAGATATTTAAAAAAAAAAAAAATTGGTTTAGATTTTAAGCTCTCCAGGAAGTCACCTTAGAGATGACTTTCAGAAACACTATTTTGTCTCCTGCCTCCTTTAAGTTAATTTTGTGTGATAATCCCTGGGATTCAAATCCAGGGAGATAGGGTTTTTTGTTCTTTTTATATTAATTTGAAATCATTAATTATATCAGCACTTGCTCTTTCCTTGGCAACATCAAACATACATTACAGTGTTTTACAGGAATAGTCGTCACAGAAAATTACTATTCTATGCATTATCAGATTTTTTTAAATTTGCATGGTTGTGAATATTTACAGTTAATGAAAGAGGGTTGCCAGGAAAATACAAATATTTCAGTAAGTGTATTCTTTAATTTTTAGGGGATATATAAATAATGATTTTAAGAAACAAAGAATACTTTCTGCTTTGTTCATATTTTGATAGTATACTTCTCTTTGCTCTTTCAGTAATTAAGTCTTATGACGTTCCGGAAAACATAAATCCTGCTGAGAAGTTTAGGTTTGGTGCAAACTATTGATGT